>JAULCE010738742.1:0-14998 GCA_032359355.1 Macoma nasuta | reverse complement strand
CGTGTAGATTAAACATGGATGCGCCCACGCTTAAAAGTAAACACTGTCGTAAGGCCCTGAGGGGCCTTACAATGAGACATTGTTTGCCTTCGTATATAGACCAAAACTGGACAATATGTCGCTCCTGAAAGTAGTGTTTGATTTATACACTGCATGCAATAGTCATAAAACTTATATTTCCACTATTCAGGTATCAATGTTGTATCATAGCGGCATTTCAAATAATGCAGTCCCAGATCAAACTTCTTTTTGCATACTTTTGTACCAACATTGTGTCCATGATATCATATTCGGAAACGCTTAAAATAATATTGAATTATTTATTTTAAATAACTTTTTCACACACAACCTACCAGCCGCAACTTTGATAGAAAAAAACACAGATCCGGCTCCGATACCTAGGAATACGTCGTCCGACCCTGATAACAGTTCTTCGACAGTCAAAAATTAAATATAAAACCATCGTAGTGTGTAACATTTAAGTAAAATTCAGAAAAAAGTTCTAGCTGTTGAAAATTTTAGTATTTGAAAGAGGTAAAAATAAATGTCGATCGGCATTATTTGAGATCTTATACGACTTATTGTTACATATCCTATTACTACCTGATTCCCTTTATAAATTGTATGCGTTATTATGTGCTATTTTATAGGAAACCAGTAGTTTCACGTGAAAGTGAACTGTTACATATGTAACAGTTCGAACTGTTACCTGAAATGTCAATTTATTGCGCTACATCATATGACGTCATAGGAATTCCCATTTTCAGACGGAACGCATTTAACTCGTATATCCTCGGAATTTACTTTACTATTCGGACCCGTTGCCTTTTAAAGAATAACAAAAGTGAATACAAAGTACTGCATATGTTTGGCTGTTTTCAACGACGTCAATTTGGAAATCAACGTTTTGTCGGTGTTGTTATGGTTTGGTTACGTCATTGAGTAACTCGCTGATTGCTGAACGTCAAACGACGTCATTTGACTTTGCGCTTTTTTACTTTGCAGCCTTGGTGCCGTTTTGTGTTCAGTTTTACTTCATTCCGATTCATTCATTCGACAACACTGCCTGTTGTACACATATTCTTGAATGAACTTAATTGCAGGATGCAAATGAATGGCTCTAATTATATTTTTACACGTAAATCTTTACACTGTGTCTGAACTTAATTGGTTCAGGTTATAAACAGTGATTCTATAGCTATTTGTGCAACGGTCAAAACTGTTGTCCCTTGGTGTCGGGAATGACTTCTTAAACTGTTGCCCTCGGCCTATCCGGCCTCGGGCAACAGTACATGAAGTCATCCCCTCCGCCTCAGGACAACCGTTTTGACTGTTACACAAATAGCCATGGAATAACTGTATATTAACATGAGTCGAAATATGTATCAAGAGTTTGTAACACTTACCGTGAAATGGCCGTCATATTCGGGTTTCTGCGTACCAGATAAAAGCGTTAACACTACTGATAATGATTCATTGCTTAACCACCTACTGATTTGATTGGCTGCCGGTTCGTCTACGGTTGATTTGGCGAACGAGACAAAAACTCTATTAAATCTTAGCATACTTGATACTGTACACCATGAATTTTTGGAGGGCTTTGAATCGATGTGTATGGCATACTCCTGCAAAAGTCATGCCGGCATTGTTTGCAATGATACTTCGCCTATGGTTTGGCATAGGTTACATCATGATGTGCCCTTGAACTTTTTCTACACGTGTTGATACACGTATACATGTAAGTCACGCGACATTCCCTGCCGAGTTCCCGTGCTCGGCAGACCTGGCGAACCGGGAAAAAAAGCAAAATACTTTAATCGCAGAACTTCTCCAGTATATCCAAGGCGGGCTGCCATCGGCAGATAGCTACCTACAGTCATGTATCATAAACACACATGTGTGATGACCATGAATTATACCACTTTAAGGATGCAAGTGAACTTTGTGTCATTCCCACAGAAAAAGGATTGATTCATCTCAGAGATTAACTCCTACACTGCTTACCCCGAACTCTTTTCCAAAGCCTCGGTCAGCGCTTCGACCATTTCTAACGGAGTCTATATTTAGAAGCTGTGAAACTTGGCGTCTCATTCGGATCTAAGCTGTTTGACACTCGGCCAAAATTTTCGCCCCAAAAAAGGTTGAAAATGAAGGTGACGAAAATGTGCGCATGCGCATAACAACTTCCGGCAATGAAGGGGTTATATAATAATTTGCAGTATCTTCCAAATGTTTGGAGACACCATTCAAATTGCAATTACGCACTGCGTCGTTCTTTATTGACACAATGCTCACTACGTTTCCCTAACCATGATACTATTGAAGTACATGTGTTAATAGTTGAGCATTGGTATGACACACAACATGTAGGGCTTGATTAAGATACAAACTTTTTGAAAAGGTCAAACGCAGTCTTATATATATTTTGCATTCTTAACCCTTTCGGCGAAAAGTTTAGAATTATCCGTCGTTACTAGTTTTGGATCAAATATTTTAAAGAAATAATTAGCAGTAATAGTTGAACACATTTTGGATTTACCGAAACTCTAGCATTTTGGCGAATGTTGCTGCAAAAATCGTGAAGTCCCTGATCATCAGCAGATAGCTAATCACAGTCATGTATCATAAACACACACGTGTGATGACCATGACCAGGTGACGCCTATCAAGGCTGCGTCTGGTCTTGAAATACAAAGTTGAGTCGTCTATGTCGGCGTTTGGTTCAAACTTTAAAATTGTCGATTGTGATTTGTTTAGGATAAAATATTTCAAACATCCGAGTTACTGAACTATATGCACCGGAAAAGAAAGCACGAGTCTTCATAATGTATTGGATTTATTAAATTCGCCTTTTAAGTATTACTTTGAATTTAAGATTATCTCCCCCTTTTCTTATCAATATGTTTCCTTCATTTTTATCTATTGTATTCCAAATATCCCACAGACATTTGAACCAGTATATTGTAATGTCGGTGTAAACGTAGTATATTGCTTTTTTAACGTCATGTACATTACCTTCTTCCGACCTTTTAGTTTTTAGAGTTATTATTTGTCTTTATTATTATTTCACTTCGCTACTGGTTAACAAGTATGATATTGGTGTCCGTTTAGTGGACAGCTTTTCTTTAGCTCACTTGCTTTCTTTGACATAGCGTTGTGGTTACTACTTTTTGGCTTGTGGACATTTTCCTTTTCCTATTTTTCAGCCGACATTTGAACCAGTTTATTGTAATGTCGGTGTAGAAGTAGTATATTGCTTTTTTTAGCGGCTTGTACATTACACTCGTACGACTTTTAGCGTAATCATTTGTCTTTATTATTATTTCACCATAATACTTGTTAACCAGTATGATATTGGTCTCCGTGTAGTAGACGTTGTTATTTACTTTTTTGGCGTGTGTACACTTGTCTTTTTCTAATTTGCAGCTGACATTTGAACCAGTTTGATTGTAATGTCGGTGCAGAGGTAGTATATTGCTATATAAGCGATACGTACATTACATTCTTACGACTCTTTGGCGTAATCATTTATCTTTATTATAACTTTGTATGGCTACTTGTTAACCAATATGATATGAGTGTCCGTGTAGTAGATTTCTTATTTTAGCTCACTTGCCATCTTTGACATTTCCTTGTGGTTATTTACATTTTTCCGGCCTGTATGTATGTATTTATTCTTGTACATGTATGCGATTTCCATAGGGTACATTAAAATTTTGATGTGGATCTTGTAAGGTGTATTTGACATAGCTTGCATGATTTATATTCTACTTTTGGAAACGATTAAAGACGACGCTTGCCTCGTTTTGTTATCGTCTCATTAGACAAATTAAAAAATCATGTTTGCAAAATCATCCGCTTTGCATGCTTACCTGTCACATAAACAGTTTCCGTACATGCGTGTGATGCGGTCATTGGTTATGATATAAGTAAACACATTTGGGACACGTCACGCTAAAGAAGGCACTCTGGCATAGCAGACAGTGTAGCCCCAGACCAAGGTCTGCATTGTTTGCAATTTTAGCTGACATCCAATTCTACCTTTAAATGTATACAAATTGTAAATTTCGTGACTAGATGATGCAATAATAGCGCTGAAAAAGAGCTGAGTCAGTGCTATTTGATATGTCCGAGTACCCCTTTTTGCGTGGCATGGCCCATTTGAACAGCGTACGCCACACAAATGGTTATAAATTTTCGATTCTACTTCGATGCCGGGCGAATTGAAATTTAAACTGTGTCCGTACTTTTCCGTGTTGGCATAATTAAACCCGGTGATATTTTCGGAACGAAGACCAATATAAGTTGGCTTTATACACAACTCTTAATTAAACTAACGCCATGTTTGATGGGTTGGGCATTTGAAAGTTGGTTTATATGAGCTAACGAAACCATTCTGAAAAGTGACTCGCTTGTTGTTTTTCATTATGCTTCAGTGTCATTCAAAAAATGAAAGGTGTGCAAAATGACACCTGCAATAATATACTGAATTCGATTGACTTTTTTTTTACCTGTTGTTATCCGATTTTCTACAGATTCGTTGCGGTTAGATATGGCGTAAAAACCATTTCAAACCTGCGCGAAAAAACAAACCGGGTTAGAAAAGCTATTTATTTTTATACGATGTACCCCGCACACAGACACCCAACCCCGATACCAGTCAATTCTATTCGCCTCCGAATTGATTGCAGCATAATTTCGATACCGCTTTTAGTTTAACGAGTTTCCGAACTGTACTATAATTTGAGTCTACTGTTGTTTTATAGATATCAAGCTACAACGGCTTTTAGAACAGTCGGAAACTATTTAAACGACAAAAATCATATTCCAGCTTAAATAAACCTTTTGAAACCTGATCTTCCTCGTACATTGTCACCCTTCTGAATTGTGAACCTCATAATAACGTTCATGTCTTGAAATTTAAGGTTTCTTGTTTATGCAGCAGACGTTTACGTATAAGTTAATGTTTATTAAGACCGTTCTTCATGATTTCAAATGCCCAAACGCAGCGAGCGAAGCGAGTAAATGAGGCTTTAAAATTCATGAAGGACGGTCTGAATAAAACACTAACTGGTATAGTGTTTGCTCTTATTTTTAACGTGACGCAAAATTAGGAACAGCTTAGCTTGGGGTTTAGGTCGTTCTCATAGCAACTACACTAAACAAATGTTACGTTTTACCTTTGATTTCATAGAACGTGAATCACACCCGAGCGCTTTGATGTGCTGTTTTTTGTGATTGCTCAAAATGCTGGAAACTTTGATATTCTGGTAGACGCAGGTGAGAACGTCTTAAACGATGAAAGTTTGACGACCTCGGAGTTTCGAGTCGACGACAAATTTGGCCGCAGGTAAAGGTTGCAGGCGACCTCGGAGATTCGAGTAGACGACACATTTGGCCGCAGGTAAAGGTTGCAGGCGTGACGTCATAAAACACCGTCATTGAACACGAGACCACCATTCTTAAGTCGCTTATAAAATATCTTATCAGACTGAAATAATAAAATCAGACATTGATCAGGATCTAGGTCAGACTCTAGAATTAAAAGGGTTTGAATCGAAGAAATGCTTGTTATACATATCTAAATTCTAGTAGGATTGACTTCAAACTAAAAAGATTGAGTGAGCGAAAGTATGCACAGTCGACAATTTGGAGGAAGGATAAAGATGCAAAAAGAACTATAGTGACGTAACCTTTCATTGCTATCGATTGAGGGATCTTACATTGCGTATGCGCCGTAAGCTGACCTATTTCCATTAAGAGTCTAAATAGAGCCTGCCTTAATGAAATAAATGTGGCAAATTTCTCCTAATCCCAGCTATGTGATTGGTCTACAAGGTAAGGTAAACACATTATAAAACTGTATGTTTGGGCTATCGATTGGCAAATTCTAATTCTTAAGAGTTTTTCCACGCTATTATTTTAGTCTATGTGCATCACGGCGTTTTCCTTTATACGATCATTGTTATATATTTTACTAAGCTCAATCAAACTGCACTGACTCCATTTCAAACTGTACTTACGATTTTGGATCCCTTCATTATAGCGCGCGAGCTTAGTCTCAATTCCTTATAATGCACTAGGGCGGGTAGGGCTCCAAGGTCGAGTGATTACAATCTCATAATCACTGAGCCAATCACCGCGTGGGTTCATCCCGGTCTTGGGCTCGTTCAGACGTTCTCAGCCACCTACCTTGACACAGCGATGTTTAACAAGGCTCAGCATAAAAGACGATCTATTGTCGTTCTGACATTGGGTAACCACGGCAAAAAGCGGGACCGATTTCGAGAGATACTAAGCGACTGTTCAAAACACACTTTAAGATCCTAAATACACATCGCACCTATCGTTGCTGTTAATAGAAGTTTGATCAGTTTTAACAACGCAAAATAATACACATACTGTGAAGCGCTAGCTCGGTTTGCGACTATAATACGACTATAATATGCTTTAAATTGGTTACATTTGACAATAATATCACAGGGTATTTATAGGTTGCTTCATTATGATATTTAATCGAAAATGTGGACCACTGAATCAATCTCCATTTACCGTTATGCTATTCATGGTGACAATTTTCTCTATAGGAGCACAGCCATTTATTGAGTGAATCAGAAAAACGTCTTTGTATCGGCTTCGTGTAAGAAAGAAAAGTGAGTGCCAACGAATGACAATCGATGCATAAACCTGTATTGAATAAGTCCTCAACTTGTGTTTCTTAACTAATATGCTTACTATTTCCTTTCTTAAATGTACAGATATAGACTGTTGACTCTTTACTCCATAGAAACGGCTTTTGGTGTATCTTTATAGAAGACGCTTCATTACCTACCATGTTTTAAAAAAACTTAACAAGAGTTTGCTTCTTTTGGTGAATGCTAATTCTTTTCATCAGATTCGTTCTTTGTAAACAGGAATTATACATAAATGTAGTAAGCTTAATATCAAACCTAAACTATGTACGTCTGTCAACGTAACGATCTTAGAACGTTGGAATTTGTTGATGGTATACATTTACTATTTTGATTTGATTCAGTCATGTCCGTTTGAAGAGAATACTTTTTGATAGGTAATGGTAACTTGCTGTACTCATTATCATATCGTATATATTTGTGAGAAAGAAAGTGAATGCCCAAATGGACTTCATGAAGGTGTTACTTATTCTGTACTGCGCGTGAGAAGGTGTGTCTAAGTATGAATTGCGTCCAATAATTCAAAGACTTTTTCCTGAACGCTGGTTATCAATTAACCTTTGGTGCATAGAAAGCCCTTCCGACGCTCGTGTTTATGATGACATTTGAAAACCTAATGAATATTTCGTCCCCGTAAAACTTCTAGTTATAATGATGTTATCATTGATGAGCTTAACGATTCAATATGACGTTAAAGGTTGCATTAAGAGTAGTGTGTCACGTTTTGTCTTCTTATAGAAATATCGCGTGAGTTTTAAGCGTAATCAACTTATAGTTTATGCTGTTCTAATGATCGTCATCTGTCATTGTAGGTATTATAAAAATATGTTTCATCTGTTTCTTATCATTTGAAACAAAATAAAAAGTATGACAAACTTCAATCATTCATGGTTAAGACAAGAACGGACATATGAATTAAGCACAATATTGAAACATATCATCGCATTGACGGTATAACCGATTCGTTTAGTTGCGGGTAAATATGGCTTACAGACCGGTTTAAAAACTCTCAGAAACCGGATTGAGTCTTTAGAAATAATGTACGTTTCGTTTGTCTAAGGAGATACTCGCCCATACAATAATATATAAAAAACTGAACTCATTTTATACTGAATTATCATGATTACCAGATTTCACATAGAAGCCTCTGAATTGAGTCTGCAATGAGTTTTAACTGCTATAATTCGATATAAATTGTTGTTTACACATTTAAAAAATAACTTGGATGAGGCTGTGACAGTTTAAAGATGATAGAATAGTTTATTATCCATGGTGGCAATATATTTTTACAAAATATCCGGAGAAATATCCCATAAGGTACATATACATTTTGTTATATATTTTTAAAACTAACATGATGACATGCATCTTGGACATTTTATGATAGCATATGTCATCGGCTATATAACTTTTAGCAGTTTTAAAGTTGTTAATATTTATGTGTTAAATATGCTCGGTAAATCAGATATTTATAAAAAAAATGCGATTTTATCTTATTGTCTGCTAATTCTCTCCGTTTGTTCATTATTTATAATATTTGATTGACTGTAGTTTGATCAACTTAGAGCGTCATATTGGTAAGTGTAGATGTAGCAGAACCCTTAGTAATTTCTAAAGCAAATTTCGGAGTTTTCATGATCCAACATTGCCCAGACTATGAAATCAGTCCCAATTGATAGAGCCTGAATACAAACGATATATATGATGACCTCGTATGTTTTGCTTAAAATGTGTTTATAAATGTTTATTTACTACTTCTACAAAAGTCCATGTGTTTCCTGATGACATTTCATTTAAGAGCATATTTCTTTTATATGACATGTACGTCACCTAAAATGTACTAGAGTATAAGTTTTAGCTGTTCGAGCAAACTTCTTTATTTATTCTAGTAAATATATCGTTGGAAGAATGTTACATTGTGACCCGAGAAAATAACCAGCATATCGTTTTTACACCGTGGCATGTGGGCGGGTCCTTCGACAAGCATTCACGGCTTTCACTCGTCAAGAGGTCACGCCTTTTTGAAGGCGTGTCCAAAATTTACTTACGAATGCCATGTTTATAAAGTATAAGCAAGATAATAAGACATGTACATGTATGCAACAACGTGATTATAATTACTCTGCTGCTAGTAGACAAGTATTCATATGCAAAACGTACACGTCTAACGCCTGTGATTTATCGAAATAGAATGTATAAAATGCAACTAAATGTATGTAGAGCTCAAGGTAAACATTTAGGGATTCATTAATTTTTTGCATGCGTCCTGATGCAGTTCATACCCAACTAATTCATACAAGTATGACGTTGATTCTCTATTTACGTTGCGATTGCTTGAGCGTTTAAACTGGCACTACTTGAATTCAATCACTGCACATGGCAGCCAGGCAGAAATTGAAAACTAACACGGTGATTAAAGCAAGCAAAGTCAGATTAGCCTCATTTGAATGTGATGGGATCATTTTCTCTTGCTGAGATCAGATGTAATATTTCATCCGTAACAATACCATAATTGGATATTTCTCTTTAAGATATGGGATCAGTGAAATTCGATTTTGAGATGAAAGTCTCGTTCTCTCATAATTTTAAAAAAGACACCGTCGTTAAAAGAAAAATTGAGATGATTATTCGTGTTTTAAAGAAAGTTAACCCTTAATCCAGCATGTCGCAAACACAGCACAATATTCGAGGAGACACCGAGTTTAATTTTGTTCGACACGTGAACACTCGTTTCAAAGAAATTAAGCAAATGGCATGAAATAAAGAGACTGAATATACGATAACTTTAGCAGATAGCAATGCTAGTAATGGGAAAACTGTACACTAATTCTAATGGCCAGTATAGCGTTTTGTTGTGGGTAAATAGCAAAATACTATAATAGAGCGAACAAATATATTTATTGTTATAATTTTCTTCTTCAGTCTTTATAGTAAATGGGTGTTTTGCATGGCATGCGAATATGGAATTTCGACCTATATTAAAGGTAAAACTAGTTTCGATTTATGATAATTATTTTATTTACCCATTACCTCACCAGAAGCACCTCTTAGCGCCTATGTAACAAATGACTTATGGAAAAAGTGTAGGAAATGAATCATTTGATTGTATTGAGCAAATGCTTAATTTCTACAGTGTTTATTTGCAATTCAAAAATAGCATTTACCTTTTTGCCTAGATTTTCACTTTTTTCATCAGATACTATCCTTGCGAATAAGTCTAATAATAGCTTGTGGAGGACAAGGTTAAGGTTAACAGTGTTTTCCCCATTCATTATGAATCTCTTCTGAACAAATCAAGTTTAGTCATACATTTTCAAGGCGATATACGCTGACCTTGTATATCGCTCAAAAAGCATAATGGAATGAACCGCAACACATTTAAGAATGGAACGAGCTCACAACAGCTCGTTTAAGGAATGCACGTGCAGAGTTAACACCTCCTTTCTTGCAAAAGCTTGACAAGTTATAAACACGAAAGCAATTTTGATGTATTCATGATATGTGTGCATACCAATGAGAAAATGGGTCAAAAACAAACAAAATGGAATGATCCAGAATCAATTTTCAGTACTTTGAGAGTAATGCTCATTTTAAAAACTAAAAATTCCAAATTTCCTCCCTTTACATTGAATAAAGAGTAAACTTTGACAACCAAGTTATCGATAACGGGTCTATTAAATTGATATCCCTAAACGCGAACCTTTTAAGTGTATCTGCTACTTCATTTTCTGCTGTTCCATATGACTTGCGGTTTGCTTCCCAGATCTTCAAAGAGCATTAATTGTTGTCTACGGGAAAACCAATTTTAAAGACATTCGTCTGGGCCTATTCATGACCACCCCCATTGTTCTCTCAAGGAGTGAATGTAACGGTAAAAGCATGGGAAACTCAATATTTTAGTAGTCTAGGCAGCCAAGCATTGCAAGAGAGGCCCTGACAATCTCAGCGAGCAGGTTTAATTCACTGACTGAACACAAATATAACGGTAAATCAGAACTCTTTAACCCATTGCTGAACCCTGATTTGGGTCTACAATGTTTGCCAATGTCTCTTTACTAAAAAGGGGACACAGACGTTACAACACAAACAGACAATTAACCATTGTTATAATTGTGTTCTCCATTTAAAATGCGACCCTGTTGGACTGGCCTCTATTTAGCTTTTCTGAATACGGGTGTAGGATCCGACTGTCATACTTTTTCTTGAATTTCTGGCGATGACAGTTGGGTCACGCTTGGTTTTGGACGAATGTCTTTAAATGACTGACAAACCTATTTTGTAACAACGACGAGCAGTCGAACCGCGTTATCTTTGACCCTTCGCCCCTCACAAGGTATTTTTAGACTTACCCGGGCGGAAATAATCGGGCGAACAACTGGAAAACTTGGGCAAAAGAAAGCTATCATTTTTAAATTTATTAAAATCATTGTAGGAGATGGAGCATTTGCTCGTTAAGAGCGAATGTTTTTTTCCTACAGTGTTTTCAATAACCACCAGTTTCTGAGGCGCTAAAAGACGTGTGTGTGTGTGTAGGCATGGGCTAACTCGGTTTTGTTTAATTATATAAATGTTTAATTTAGACTGAAATCATAACAAAAGGTTTTGACTTGTTGATACTTACTTGTCGAAGTGTGGGGGACTTTTTAATTACTCAAAGAAGGAGTCACAAACTTTTAAAAACGAGTTAATGTTTTTTTTCATTTAGTGATCATATAAATATCTATACTTTCATAAACATTAATCAAATCGGACAAGGTTCAGTTGTCCAGCAAACTACTGTTAAAAAACAGGCATACATAAGACCGCACTTAGATCTATATCGATTCTTTTATATATATTTAGTTTGGGTTAATAGTAATTCAGTGTTACTGTACATATGCTATGAGCATTGAGCACGAGATTATCGTGTTGTTGTGTATAATTTTAGATAATCGTTACTCGGAGATTTGCATTTTAAAGACATTCGTCTTGGCCTATTCATGAACACCCCCATTGTTCTCCCCAGGTGTAAATGTAACAGTAAACGCACGATTTTAGTACGCTAGGCAGCCATGCATTGCAAGAGAGGCCCTGACTCTGGAAGCAGGTTAAATTCACTGACTGAATACAAAGAGTAACGTTAAATCAGAACTCTTTAACCCATTGTTGACCCCTGAATTGGATCTACGATGTTTGCCAATGTCTCTTTACTGAAAAAGGGAAACAGACGTTAACAACACAAACATACAAATAACCATTGTTGGAAATTGTTCCCCATTTAAAATGCTACCCTGTGGGATGAGTCTCTATTTAACTTTTCTGAATACGGGTGATGGGGTCGAATATCATGTTTTTCTTGAATTATTAGCTATAACACTTTAGTCAGGCTTGGTTGAGGACGAATGTCTTTAAGGCTTTTTATGGTTTGGAAATCATTTTTAATATATTCGGTTTTCTAAAGTTTTCGGTTAATTTAATTTCAAGCAGGATTACACATTACCTAACTTTGTAATTGTTTTAAGTTTATTTCGAATTTATTAAGCTTGTTCTTTTCTTGTCATGGATTCGAGTGTCTTTTAGCGTTGTTGTAAGTTTATTTGGGAATGCTAATGGACCAACTGGCCATTAAGCAGTGGAACTTGGAGCAAATGACTAATTCTGTTATATCTTGTTTAGTCTTTCACTCTTTGATTGATATTATTAGGAGATAAATAATTCATTTACGTTTGAGCACAGCGAATGAGGAAAATGAATACCAAATGTTTACTTGTATCTCCGTTACACCAGACCGGCATCTTTACTGCGCAACCATGGCAATGGCAAATGAATACAGAGCGTCCAGGTCGGCATAGGCTTGGTAAAAGTGTGTTGAAAACGCAAAATATCGTGTAAATAATCGCAAAGTTACGATGTTGTTGCAAAGGTCGTAAAACAAGCGTCGTTACATCTCCATGAACGTAGTTCACTAACATATGGCCCCCTCAGACTAGACGGCGACAATACTGCGACTGTCCGCGACCGGCAAAATCGCCAGCATACGTGGTCATATTGTGTGAAAATAACCGTAGCAGCGTAGTAATGACGGCATCCCTGTCTGACGGGGATATACTACAAAATGATCAGTTTTAGTTTTCGATCTTACCAGCATATGTGTTCGCTGTTCGCACGTGGTAAAAACTCTGTGAAGTCGCCGTGCATTTGTGGCACATAAAACACGCATCGAACGAACCCTATGAGAAAGTAGTATGATCCAAAAGGTTGCGAAAAGAGCGAAGCTTTTTTAAGTTTGGAACTGCTTGGGACTTTTTGTGTTGTGTTTCCGATTGCCGGCAATCTTGTACGTTGTTTGGTCGCCATACGATCGTTTCCCCTGAGTACAAAACTATAACAATAATTCAACCACAACAAAACAAAATGGTAGATACCAAAGTTAATCTTAGAATGCAAAATAGTTTGTTTTGAGCATGTCCCAATGTATCGCTATGTAGAGCATACGTGGTTTTAGATAAAGGTTGTCGATTGCGTAAAACAATCTAATCACTGCTTTATTGCATTTACGCGATTTTAAAGAAAATCTGTAGTTTATTTAAAACCACCTTTTTGTTAGAAGAAAACCGACTTTAAAACCCGCACTTATCACAGTTATAGTCATTCAGCTCTCATTTGTGATCGTAATGTATGAGTGTTTGGATGTTGTAACTTTTCACGACACTTTTGTACTTAATTGCTAAATAAATGACGCAAATGTCGCCAAATGACACATTAACAAACAGGTAAGTTGCAGATTTGACGCCGATTTGACGATTTGAAACCAATATATTTATTTATCTCTGTTTGTCATATATATCTTAAATGGTCAACAGCGACATCTTTAAATGTTGGCATAATAAGTGTCAACAGGTCGGTGAACAGTTAAGTGACATATACTCACACGAAAAAGAAAGTGTGCACTTCGTTAGAGGGATTTTTTTTAATACTTATAGAAGCAAAATATTGGCAAATTTGGTATCAAAATGTGCAAAAATGTATTGGCTTTACGATGTTTTACTTTTAAGTGAAATTTGATAATTATCAGACCATTGTTTCACGTGTGAATAACGTAGGGGTGAAAAGTAAAAGTTCTATAAGTATAAAAAATCCCTTCATCACTTTCTTTTTCGTGTGAGTATAGATGGACATCTGGACAGAATGAAAGTATCGTAGCTCTGCAAGTTATAACGTTTTTTTCTCTAACGTTCCAAATATCAATAGCTTTAGCAACAGTAACATTTCGGATTGTTGTAATTTCATGTTTTTATAACACAAATCAAGATTTTACCGGTGAAATTATTGTCACTGTCTTCAGAGGTGATTGAAGATTCGATATTAGTTTAAATTTTAAGGCATTCCGTACCGGATGCGAGTTTCAGCGTCTGGCCTGGCTTCCACAAAGCGACTTGAGTCGAGATCGTGCTCAAACTCAAAATTTCAACATTGGATATCTCATTCAATTTTATTGCCACTGCAGTAAATATTTGTCTGGCTGTGAAACCCCTGTTTCACAGGCAGCCAAAATTATATTGCAGTGGCACTAAAATTGAGGTCAATATTTGAGATTGAAATTTTGAGTTTGAGTACGATCTCTACTCGAGACGCTTTGTGAAAGCCAAGCCTGTAGCTAAGTATTGCGATTTTCTTAAACCCTTTCGCAACGAAATTTAAAGTCATCGGTAGTAACTGATTTTAGATAAAAAACAAGATTTAACGCACTAATTTACAGAGATAATTGAATACACTTTGGACTTTCCAAAACCCTAATATTCCGACAAATTTTCGTTTCCAAAAAGTGAGGTACCGGGTCAGACGCCGCCTAATGCGTATGGCGGTTAAGGTCTAAACACCTCTGATACCCTAATGTAACATCTTTCGCTGCCAAATTTAAAACGGTCGTCTGCAAAAAAAATCAGATTAAATTAACTCATATATTGATATAGACACATATTTACACTTTCCGAAACCTCTATCTATTTAGATAATTTCATATACCAAACAATAAAGCCCTTTTGACGACATTGATAGCGAACTAGTTAATGGGTTTAATAAGCGGATGTTCTTTAAAATAATGTCGTTAGTTTCTCCGTATTCGTCATTTTAAAGAGCTGAACATCGGCAATTAGAATAGTTTATGGTCTCTACCTTGGTATGAGAGTTATGCTTTCAAGCTTAATCATTAGTCATCGGAAACTGAATGTTTGAATATGAAATTCAAACCAGTTTAATTCTTTCACCGCCGAAGTCGCCTAAATGCGCCGTTGACAATAGTGCAGTCCCAGATTAGACGCCGCCTT
>JAULCE010738631.1:0-15000 GCA_032359355.1 Macoma nasuta | reverse complement strand
TGCTCATAGTAAACAAATACTCCACTTTCAACAATGTTTTCAAAGTCATTCAAAAGTCTTGTTTTCCAATATGACACAGTGAAAAATCACCGATTAACCCTATACTTCATGGATACACTTTTTGACGCCTCAGCTGTGGCAAATGATGTTTAAAATCATGTTAAGAAATGAAAAATGTGTTGTTGTTTGAATAATTGTACCAAAATAAATGTATATTTGAACATATTCTTGAATGTACTTTTTTGCTGGCAACATAAGACTCTTCATTTCAAAATTGCACGACCAAGTGAACTAGGCATCAAAGTGACATACTCTTCTACAGGTGGTGAAGTCAGACTAACATTTATATAAACTAAAGTATCTATCAAAAAGTCTGCAGGTACAATTTCCATAATATTAGTAGCTTCAACTTTTGTAATATGACTACCAATGGAAATGTTTTCAGAGTTGTATTTCTGAACAACGGCAAAAACCTTATTGTCCAACGCACTATAGATAAAGTACTCCAGGCTACCAACTGATGTTTTGCTACTTTCATATAGTACAATGTAGCATATTCTTCTTTGCATCCTGGCGTATCCCTTGGATGAAAACTGTTTACCATGAACACGGATACGGTCAACTTTTTTCACCTCACTAGCAGATTCAGGACTGACATTTCATTTTTAGCAAAATTATTGATTTTTCCACATACATCACAGTTATCTGCCTTCTTATTTATTTTCCAAAGAGTAGATAACCTTGATTCAATGCCCTTCTGTCTCAAACTTGACTCGGCATGTTTGTAATTCATTATTTGCTTCATGACGTTACCAGTTCCATGAGCAGCTTGTAAAAGCGTTGCATTGGTGTCCTCGAAGGGAAAGGTACTCCAAGCCCACAGAGGACCCCATAATCGAACATACCAAACAAGATGGGAACATGCGTTATGCACATTTAGACCACAGGATCCACCACCATACAGCTTAACAAAATCTGAATAAAATTTGTTCAGTAATGAATCAGCTTTCTCTAATTGAGCTACAGATATATTGTCCCCAAGAAGTATGTACACTGCTTCAGATAAGCAAGCAAAATGGTTTAAATATTCATCTGGCAAGATGCCTGCAATACAAGGGATAGCATAGAATAAAAGCCAGGCCTGTAGTTCTGTGGCTTTCAAGCTCAAGAAATGTTTTTCCAAATCACGTGGTAATCGTTCTATACTTTGTGGGGGTTTAATATTCTGTAAGCGTTTTGATACTATTTTTATATGTTTTCCAATAAAGTAATCCTTGCCACTTTCACTTGGTGAAAACCATTTCCTCAATAAAGTATTTGTTACACCGAGCAGAATGCCATGCATATAATCAGGAACTGTTCCTTTAACAAGGTCATAAGACTGTATGGCAAGCATTCCTGACATGCCCTTAAACCCTTTAACTCTTTTCTTGTCCCTCGCATTTCTCATTTGCTCCATGACTTCCTCATGATTTCTTATTTCGCCTTCTCCAATTCTTCTCTATATGGGAAGCACCGAGCATGTCCTTTACCCTGTTTAACAACAACTACTGGCTCTTCACATGTAATACAGCTTTCAGCTCCATTAAAGTAAGTCATGTTAAGCAAGCATGCTTTGGCTGGCAAGTCAAACACACCACAACTGACAGCAAGTTTTGCAACAATAATTTTGTCTTCCACTACAATGTCCACGCCTTTGTAGTACATTTTGGTCAGGTCAGTACCTACATGGTCCATCAAAACTTGAAATGGTGGTTTACCTTTGCCCTGCCATATCCCTATCAGCAATACGTTTTCTCGAGAAAATATAAATTTAGGACTTAGTTCATTGATTGCAATAAAGATTGGCCATAACTCAACTTTTGATGATGAATAAAGATTAATGCCATCAGTGTTTATAACTGCAGTCAAATTATAATCTAATCCATCACTCGCAAGAAAACCGCCAGTTTTTAGAAGTTCCCTATATGCAGAGCCATCAGTAATATCACTGAGAATTGTGTCATTCTTCCTTTCATATATTTGTCTTTTACGCTGTCTAATTTCTTGTAATATTCCAGGAGTTTTCAGAAGACTTCTGAACTGACCTTGTATATCTGCAATTAGGAAACACTTGCGTGGCTGCTTATCCCGACTGTTTTGATGTGATTGTGATCCCTTGTACCTAAGACCATCACAATTATCCTGATTACATTTATATATATTCGGATCCTCAGGGAAAGCAGTATCGCATTTTTCACAATAATGCACTTCTATAAAAGAATTTGAATTATCTGCATTGACTAAAGAATAAATGTATTCTAAATCTAAAACTTTCACTCGCTCTGAATCTGGGAACAAGCTTTTCATCGTTTCTAGTATGTCTCTAGCAGCACTTGCAGATACATTATGCTTTTGAAAACAAGAGAGAATCTTTAGTGCATGTATTTCATTTTCCATCAGTGGCACTTTGCCAGTAGACAAGTTAAATTCACTGTCCAAAAGAGATGAATTCAAATCACTGTCACATCCTGAAATATCCTGATCTGAAGAACAGTTTGATATTGGTGAATTCAAATCACTTTCACACCCTGAAGTATCATGATCTGAAGAATAGTTGGATTGTAATGAATTTATTTCACTGTCATATCCTGATACATCATGATCTGAAAAACAATTTGATTCTGATGCATCTGAATCAAGGTCAGACTGTGAAGAATCACATTCCGGTACACAGTTTTGTTCTGGCGAATTATGTGAACTGTCAACAGCAGACATGTTAAAGTCAGAATTTGGCACATGTTCCAAATCCAAGTTGTCACAAGATTCTGATGCAACGTTGGTTCGTTTTCCAACAGTGCCCAGTGTTTCGACCTCTGAAAAAAGAAAATATATCTCATTTATAGACAGACTGAATTAGGACTGAAAATGAAAGTGGCATACACACCAAGTTTAGCATGTATCGGTTAAAATTGCACCATTACACTGTAGTACTTAGTATAACAAGACATGTTTGTTGATCATGTATGCCTTAATGGATGGCAGTCTATTAGCATTCTCGATTTACTGATGCTCACTGCGACTTTGCCCTTTGACCCGTTGACCGCCAAATCAATGGGGGTCGGTTGTCTATAGACTTGTCATGACCAGCTAACATACCAAGTTTTGTGAACTTGGGCCAAACCATTCTCAAATATTGATTGGACAAGGTTTGGTCTATTGACCGACCATTATGTTTATAGGGAATTTTACCATAGTATGCATTTCTGGGTAGCCTTATCACTTGGAGTTGCTTGTGCAAGAGCTGTATGGGACGAGGCCGAAGTTAAGAGTCCGACGCGGCTATTACACACACGAGAAGTGATGCAATTACACTGAAATTCATACTATGGTATTATTCGGAATAATTCCTTATATTATATTTCTTTCAAATGAAAAAGAAACAAGTTAAACGTCATTTAAGAACAGCATATCGTGGCTTTTCTTCGCAAAACCTCGTATATCAATTTTGGCGCGAAAATTATTACTCGCTCAATGTAAAGACGGTTTCTTGATTCATGTTCTGCGAAAATACTGGATACAATAGCCAATCGGAATGTTACTTTATGAGCACGTAATAAAACCCTGAACTTTTATTGGTCTATAAATCATTTCCGCAAAAATCTCGTATATCAAATTTTGCAACATTTCAGGAGAGAATATTTTGTTCAAAGAAACATATTTTAATCAAACGAAGGCTGCATGTTTATTTATTTTGACAACATTTTTTGTAAGACTTAACAAATTGGATGTTGTATTAGTAATTTGGTCGTACCAATATATACGTTAGTTTCTTATTTATCTTATTTTCATTTCCGATTTCCACGTAAAAGTTATTCGGGATAATTTTATTAATTAGTTTTTGGTCTCCTGAAAAGTTGCAAAATTTGATATACGAGGTTTTCGAAGAAAAGCGACGAAACGATATAGTTAGCAGACGACAATTTATGTAGCAGGCTGAGGGTTAACCCTTTCTGTAGTACACGGCCTTTGAAAACACTTATTTCCCTCAATATTATCAACACAATAACTTGAAAGAACTTGGATGGCAAGTAATTAAACAAAGTATCAATTAAACGACATTGAACATTTGTATTTGTGAAAAATGGACACACTTGTTTTGGACAGTTTGAGCTTGTTCCTCTGATGCAACGTATTAGCCATATTTGTTAACATGACACAAACGTTGTTGTACAAGAACACCGTCGAAAGTCGTTGTCGACAAAACAGATAGGCTCCTACACACAGGGGTTCAGCACGATTCTTTAGAAAAAACCTTGGCCATACATTGAGAAACTGCAATATCTTGGCGCCTCTGTCTAGCTTATATAACCCCTTTCCGAAACATACAACTTTAACCTTACTGCCGTCATGTATATTCTACAGAATTAGCATATAAAAAAGTGTACCCTTTTTCTTTTGAATAAAGTCGGATATAGTACATTGTATGTTATTTAAATCTCGAAATTCTGTTTGATAAACCCTGTAGTTTACTTACATTTTTTATATTTATCCTCAGGGGAAATCTTATAAAAATAAAACTTATCTCAGAAGATTTCAATTTATTTGGACACAGACGTGTACAATAAAGCATTTGATCATTATAATAGCAAATTCTTCAATTTCACTACCGGCATGTGCAAAACATTTTATCCCACTTTTTCCAAAAGAGGTTATACATGCTGCAAATGATATGTGAATACGCGATTCCACGATCATACACTGGCATATATCGTACTTCTTCGTGCATTTTCACTTTATTGTAGATTCCATCTTTCCACTACAATTAACATCAGAAATAATAAATGTTCACAATGCTTTATTTCATATTTATGCATTCTGGCCATACTTGCGTAAATCCTGGTAGTCTGTCACGTTCACAAAGGTTTACCATGACAACCGTTCCGAGAAATACAGATTTATGGTGTCATCCGAATAATTGTAGACCGCACATGATGTGTACAATACAAGGGATTGGTGACGAATGGAAATGTATATATCATTATCTCGCATGCTATTTTCCGACTTATTGACAAGGGAAAAATCTGACAAAACTATGAATATAAAAGAGCAAGTAACTTTTGTTTTTTAAAGTTTTTATGAAACATATGAAAAACAAAGCATTTGTCTATTGTATTATCACATAAGTATGATTATATCCGATTTGAGAACAAATCACGGAACAACGATCTCCAACATCTGTGATAACAAAAACCGAATGACGTCATGTTGATGACGTTGTCATGGACGACGTTAACATATAGGGATGTGGGACTGCATACACAAAAAACTTAGGTGAAAAAAAGAATCCATCACTCGTTTTCTTTGGAGATCAAGATTTCCTAAGCTCGTCTCAAAACATACATGTATTTTCCTCGCCAAGAGGCTCGGTTAATAACTGTCTTTTTCTAGACTCATTTAAGAAATCGTGATCTCCAAAGAAAACTCATGATAGATCCTTTATATATCAAATGTTTTTGTATCACATTTTTTTTTAACAAAATATGCAACATATCGTCGGATTCATTCCAAAAAAGCCATAAGTGCCCTTTTCAAAAAGGACACTTATGGTTTTTGTAAAGAAACCGACGATATGAGTGTGTGGAGTAATATGCTGAGCGTCATAGTTAAATAAGCTCTGGGTTAAATAAACATGTCAACATGTTGGAAATCGTGAATAAAACTTCTTTTTACTACAATTACCATAAAAGGTACTACCTGTGTGCAGAGGTTTATTTCTCATTTGTGCATTCTGAGTAAACTTGCGTAAATCCTTAGTGTATTAACGTTGCAGTTTACTATTACAACTTTTCCGACAGCAACATATAAATGGTGTAAATCGAATGATTGCAGACAAGCAGATTCTGTTTACTATTTTAGAAACCTCTGCATGCTATTCACTATTAATGATTACTCAAATAGCTTGAATCCAGATTAGACGTCGATTAACGGCGTCTGATCTATGTCTAAGCTGTTTAACTACCGGACAAAAGGTCTCACCAAATTAAAAGAAAATCGGACGATATCTTAAAATGAAGCAGAAGGTATATTTAGAAGACGACAATTTTTTCGCAGGCGAAGGGTTAGCACTTTCTTATAGAAATCTAGAATCTATTTTCTCGCTAAAAGCTCGTGATTGTTACTACAACGTGACATATAAGCGGTAATGGAATATTTTATATCGCATGTGTTGTGTATAACCCCGCGTGATAGTTTTCGTCTCACTTAATTAGGAAACAATGTTGGTGGAATGACCGCTAGTTTCGCCACGTATTCATTTGGTCTTACGTGGAACTCGAAGTACGTACTTGGCAATTAAGTTAGAGTAAAGAGCTAAGGGCATATCTAACAACTGTTTCGACTATGGCTTAGTGGGTGTTACGTTGTGTTTCGTCCGGTTGTGTTTGCCCTTACAACGCAAGGCATAACAAGTCCAAATCCATCGAAAGACATTCGACTTGTGTTTAGTTTGTAAGATGGTTAGCGAGATAAAGAATCAACTAATGACCACCTGCTAAGACATGCCCATCCTAACTCTCGATAGATCAGTTCGGCAAGACTCGTTTCCGACAGAAACGGATCGACCTCTTTACAGGTGCCTTTGTTTCACATGTCTTTCTCATACCTTTCCATAATGACAGAGTCTGGTGTTAACAATGAGTAGTTAGTTTACAGGAACTTTGCATCAGGTTAAGTTGTTCTATTTCCAACAACGTTTTCCATAGTCATCTTCTACAGAGGTGTCAAATAGCTAAGATTACAAGTGTTAGATACAATACTGTGTAATTAAACGTATATGTTTCTTGAGAATACTCTTGAATCTTAAACTTGAATGGTGCTAACATTTTAACCGCCTTTCATATACGCCGATATTCGAGTGACTATCGGAGTAAAAATTCCATGAACACTATGCTATACTAACTCGCTTATTACCTGCCATTGATAGCATACACACACCGTTCAAATCAAGATCAGACGCCGAGCTATTTGGCGCCTAATCCTGATCGAATCTGATTGACACTCTTAATATAGAAAAACGTATAATAAACGCCAGAAAGTTTAATTTTTCGTATAATGCGTTACCGCTTTGTTAGCATTGCTTACGCATTTGATCGTTACACAATAATATAATATACATTGAAACTAGATGACCTTGCCCAGCAAACGTAGCATCCAGTCTTATGACAATGTAATTTTATATGACTGCAGACTATGGGAAAAACATAGGAAGAGACTTAATGATAAATGGGAACTAGCTGAGAATATTGAATAGCAAGAAATAAAGCACTTGTTGTCAAGTATGTTCGTGCAAGGATTTTAGAGTGTATTTGCCTTACTCAGTCAAGGAATTATCTCCTGCTCAACCCGTGTTTGTTTTCATTTTGCCTTTTGCCATCGAAGCCACATGAATGCGTCGTTGCAAATAGTACAGTCCCAGATAATACACCGCCTTTAAAGACGGTGTCGTATCTGGGACTGCACTATTTTGCAATAAATGATGTTGCCGAGTTAGCAGTTTCGGAAAATACAAAGTTTATGTAATCCTTCCTGTCATTTATATCGTTAAATATTTTACCATAAAAAAGTCCGAATCAACACATTTAATTTGGAGCCAAAACGGTTAACGATTTACTAAATATGCTCAGTGTAAGGTCGGATGCTAAAAGAACATCAAGCAGTGAAGACCAGGTTAAGCCGCTCAGTGTCTGATACATACAAATATACTTTACACGCTGGCGAAAAGTTGCATATGTTTTTATTTCGTCTGAACGTAATTTAGATTTCACATGTTGACACAGTAATTGGAATGCAGGGAACGTTGCTTGAAGCACATTATGTGTGTGTGCCGTAATATAAATTTGTCGTTTCTGTCATAAAGCTGTAATCAACATTGCTTTCGGAACATGATGAGTGTGCGCCGGCCATATAAAAGTAATACATTCTGATTGAAGCAGAAAATATTAAATGGGCCATTTACAGAATGCCGAGCTAAAAGAGAGTTTTGCAAACAATTTGATCAATTTCCTATCTGACAAAAAAGTAACCCTTTAGGTATCAAATTAAAAAAATCGTGTGTAAATGGGTGTTTAGCGACAAGCTTAAACTAAACAAATACAACTTTGTTGTAAACAACTCGATTTCCCCGAGACTCTACATTTTGGGATTAAACTTTGTTGTAAAATCCCAGTCCCTGAGATATAAACGTCTATGGGTGTAGTCTGACCGACAATAGTACATAATTCGAACAGAAGCTAGTATATGTGACAAAATGGTTGTCATGCTCATTTTCAAAATAAATACCAATACCTCTGAGACTTTTCTCGGATAATTTGTAGAAATTAAATAAAATTGAATTTCAACCATTCAGTATAATCGTTGCATAGTATTCTGTCATAAACAAACTGTCACATAATCACTAAAGTTACTTCTCGCAAGTACAAAAAATATATAATGTTAAACACACTGTAAGCAGATAATACAGTATATCAGTAGTTCAGAAAAACGTGCAGAATCTGAGCACATGATTCTAGCTCTGAGTTCGGAGTAGAATCTGCATGATTTAATTACTTCATAAAGTGTTAAAAATACAGTTTGAGTTAAAAAGAATGCATATTTAGTATTCATTGGGAAAAAGTAGTGTCGTATTAAACTAATTTAGCATACTATGAATTATTTTGTATTAATTATTTTTTTGAATACCCTCGTAGATAGATAGATTCTTTATTAAAGTCTCATACATATACATACAAAAAGAAATATTTTGCTCGTATGCCTTTAAATCATATATTTTTCTATAAACAATAAGTGGTTCTGAATAATTGACAGGTCATTAAATGACATATGACGTAATCGATGTTACTGCCTCATCGCCTATAGCACTTGTCACCAAGCTATCGTATGATCTTTCTCAGGTTGAAAATCCAATTGCCTTTGAGCTTGTCATTTTCGCTTAATTTCACAAACGTGAATAAAAGATGCATACAGTAATGACAACGCCTATACCTTTAAGTTGATATATTAATGACAGGTTCATTAGAACTAGTTTCGAAACAAACTCTGCGAATATATATGAAACAGGCACATTATTGGTGGCGATATGATTAAGCGTTTCGCTGTACAGCTGGAGAAAAGCGGTTCAACTTATAATAATTTACTTTGTTTTTATTCACCACTATTGCTTGTCTGTGATTGGTTAAGATTTATTTTCATAATCTCGAAACAAAATTAACCTCGGCAACCGGTACTTCTGTTTACAATTTAATCAAAGATGGCCGACACGGAAAATAGTACTAATGATCGACGTGTTACATTGTGGAAAATAAAGTTGTAACATACCATTGTTTTATTATTCACTATATATAATGCTAAATTATAAGTAATGGAGATATTTTGGTTTAGTTTTAATCGAGGTAACGGGAAAAAACCTAATCACATTCAGATAGAATGTGATCAGGGTTTTTTCATACTTCGATGAAAACTGAGTACAAATATCTTCATTACTTACATGTAATAAACTCAATGTTGATAGGCTTTTTCAGTGGTGGAAACGCCTTTCTTAATCACATAACGCATTAGACATGGAACACTGTTGTTTCGTAATAAAGATTTCCAAACTATCTATATATTTATCTTGTTTTCTTATTTGCGATGATGTTGAGTTTGCAAAACCTTTGTTCATGATGAACGCACCTGCAATTTCGACAATGTATTTTTTAAACTAATCGGTTCTGCCATTTTTCTTTACATTAGATGTTTATTTTCGAACAATATAATATATCGGTATATGTATACATTTAAAACACTCATAGGAGAATATTGTACGAATTATGACTTGTATTTGATTGCATTTCTTCCATGTCTATGGTGACCATAACTTGACCATGACAATTACGGGGATTTTGAGAGATATGCATGCTACGGAAGAAACTTCAATTGCATTTGCAAACAGCTTGGAAACATCTTGGACCCCAATGAGACGCCGTAAGACACGGCGTCTCATTGTGATCCATGCTGCTTAAAAGTTAAGCATAAGCCAGAAAAAGCCGGAGATCGCCTGAACAATCCAGATAAATGGTCGGACTGGATGTATTTGAGTATCAGACAGTTTGGAGTTACCCTGCATCGTGTCAACAAGCAAACTGGTTTTCAAAGGTCATCATGTTCGTCGACTATCGCGTAATTTTGAAACAGTAGTGTCTCTTCCGCTGGCAATATTAACTTCCAGATAGTTTAAAAATGTGATGGAGATTAACCCTTTGTTGGGACATTTTTAAGATAATTCTGTAAGATGGGAGATCTTCAAAAGCAGGAAAGTCAATTCATATAGAGAAAATTGTAGACTCGATTTTATTGAGTCTGTTAATGAGAAGTAATTAAATATGCATCACTACTCAGTACTCACGCCCCCTAGCACCGGCTGAAGCGGTATTCAATTTATAAACTAAAAGTGTTAAATTTTTTGATCTCGAATGACCCAAAAGTAATACAACATTGAGAATGAACCATTTTAACGAAACAAATCACAGAGACGATTATTCAAAATGTGTTCATTTTATGAATTGTTACACGGGAATGAAACGTGTTGCAAAATAGTGCATTCCTAGATCAATCGCCGCTTTTTAAGGCGATGTCTGATCCAGGACTTTACTTTTAAAACGACGCATGTATGTGGCTCCGGTGGTGAAAGGGATAACGCAGTTATGTCGAAGGAATCGCTTTCCTACACCTGTGAATGTAGGCAGGGGTGACAAACAATGAAATTGCTATGTCTTCGTTGATTTAATTTGGGTCGAAATGTCTTTATTGAGCGGTTCGTAGACAGTATTACACAAATGTGTTGTTAAGCTAGCGAATCTCTAGAATTTGTATTCAAAATTCTTTACACTACATTCGTACGGTATAGGATGAAAGTTGTTATTGGCCGTTAAAACACTGACAAAAATGCAAATGCAGGCATAATTTTTTTAATCTAAAATCAGGGTTTTAAAACAAAAATACATCATTAATAAAGAATGTCATTTTTTAAACTGTAAATCGACGGTATAGAGCTCATCTTTAAACAAGTTTTATCACAATAATCAGGTTTAATGATTCTTAATACTTTAGAAAATTGCTTTGCATCAAATTACATTAAAAAGTAATCGCCTGTAATGTAATAAAAGGATTTTGCCGTTAGGTATATTGAAGAGAATTTCCCCTCGTTTCTTGCCGCAATAGTCATTTAGATTTGCGATTAATAGAAAGTTTTAATAAGACGTTAAGGTCATCACAAAACTTGAAAGAAAAGTAAAGTAATAACGATACTCGAGTGTCACCATTACTATAGCATGCAGGCAAAACGGTCATAAGCAACTTTAGCACGTATTCTCAGGGCAAAAACATATACGACATTTGATTCAGATTTGAGTTTCGATTGAAGCAGGACTTTGACTTATAAAATATACTTAAGCATTTTCATTAAAAGCTGTGTCACGTAAACATACCAGACGTTTTACATGTGAATACATTGGATGGATACTTTTCTTCACAAATCTCGAGCTTGACAGTGACCCCTTCTAAACATGTTGGTATTAGATCAGACACAGAGTATATCGGCGACTGAAATGGTGTCGAGCTAGTTGATACTTATACTGTTGAAATATAAACTTCACTTATGGTCATGTTCTTGTCAATTCATAATTTTTACCATTTCGTTTTCTTTAACCGTCATAGGTGGAAACGGTAAAGAAATGCGTGAATCTAAATGTGCATGCGAGGATATTCAAGTAGATGATTTTTGTATAAGACTAGAACATTCTTTGTTCTTCCCTAGGGGCAATAGTTTCCTTTCTACAGAAATAAGCAAATACATACTATCGATTACGCGGCTCTTGTTTCTACTATAAGACGATGTCTTCTATTATATCTTTACGCGTTAATGGATATTCTATCACTGGATAATAAGATTTGCTGATAAACAATGACAGTCTATTTTGCAGCAATTCACAATTCCTTGAAAGTTAAGCAGACGGGATTTTGAGTAGATAGCCATTTTAACAATAGATAAAGGGTTAATATCGGTATTTTTATCCAAATTGCTAGTTGAAACTCTATTTAATTAAATATCAATATTGTTCATGTTTTAAAACGTGTATCTGAAAAAAGCATCATCCATAAACAAACAATAAACCGTCAAGTATCAAAATGCCGAAGTTCTATGGACCATTTTAAATCGTTCTAAATACCAGAAGTTCAAATTAAATTAAATTTCCGGCTACTTCGAACTTATGAAATAGGCCCCTTACTTCGAAATATATCCACAAAGCACACACTTGGTTCAGAGTATGGTTTCGACTAAATCATGATGTCGACAAAATCGAGTTAGATAAAAGGAGAGTCGAATGTTCGAGAATTATCGATGTTTTGCAAGAAACGCAAGGCTGTAACATTGGTTTAAAAGTTAACAAAAAAAGAAGGCCTTAAAACTACCATCCATTAGTGTGGGGGTTTTGTTCTTGGTTTGCCATTATGATTATTTGATTTATGTTTGCAAAGCATTATAGAAATAATTCAAAACATAACAGCTTTTGCCAGTTTTTGTTTTCGTAACTTCTGTAAATGCAATGCATATTTCATTTACGTTAGAAAGAATAACATAATCTCCCGTTACACCCATTATTTCATAACGCCTCTCTTACCGATGTATATTTAAACATCTTTTGAAAACTAAGATCTTTTGCTCGTTCAAATAAATTATTGATGTTCAACAATGTTTTAAAGTCATACACAACTCGTGTTTCCTTTTACTATAAATAATAGAAATATCCATCGAACACTTTTGTGTGAATGAATCTTAAACTAGCCGATAAAGCCGACGACAGCAACCTAGAGCAATAGCAAACCAGGTATATGTGTAAATGAATGATAAGAGATTCGTGTTGTTCTGTTGTGGCCGAATCTAAACATTGAATTTGAAGTTAAGGTCGTTTTTCCATGTACGCTTAATTTGTGTCCGTAGTGCGTGGTCCGTAACCGTATCCATAAGAAAAAACAACGCACCAGTTACAAACGTGCTCTAAACAAACAAGAAGGTTGCACATTCCAAATATGGATTTTCTTGTTTTTTTAGAGCGCATTTAAGGGTTTACCCTCTCATTGCCATAGACGTCTACAACTCCAGCTGAAATACATATGTAGTTCCAGATCAAGCTACGACGGTCAAAAGCTGCGCTTGATCAGAGACTTCACTAATTGTAATCACACTTAGACTAAAAATAGATGATTCTAACGATTGATCATATCGCAGTTTAACTTCTTGTACATATATTGGTTTTAATAATATTGTTTGGGTTGTGCTGAAGGCGGAAGTGATCAAAAGGCGTACATTAAAGCCTGGTATTGTCGTGGAAAGTTGATGCATGCGTTCCGAGTCTACACATGCATTCGAGATTGTCATTTTGCATTCAAACTGAAGACAACCCTGTTATTTTGTACTGCAAAACAGTTTAGCCTCACCGGGGATGACTTTTGAAATCGTGATACAAATTCGAGCATTTGCACATTTTTAGCAAATGCTTCATTAATTTACAATGCATTCAAAACCATGCGTAATTTGTGTTTTTATATCTTCTAAAACATTTGTCACATTCATCAGGAACATTTACATTCAATGTGAGCAAGTTTGGTCTAACAATAGCATGTTGTCGAGGGCGGGTTAAAGGTGCACCCATTTGTTTCCTAGATGTATTTTTCTTCGATGAGATAAGGCGCCCATATTCTTTTCGCATGACCCATATGAGAAGTATATATCATTTAAATATAAGCTTCACCATAGCACTATAGCAATAAGATTTAGCGATATCGACAACCAATATCTACTTTCAACATCGGTGTGTTCCATTTTGATACGGACCATTGCTGTTCTCGGATAGTCACTTTGACACGCTTATAGCGGTACATGCTCGCTAAACGCTGGACTAGACTTTACCATTTAACGTGTTGCCTAGATATTCATAACTTCCCGTCGGAGAGGTTCCTTGTGGATAGGTGTAACTAGCACGTGGAGCTATGGAATAATACAGAAGATGAAAGCGTTCCTACGCAACGGCACCGATGCGCTCCGATCTGATACAAGGATGTTCTGATTTTGATTGATAATTACTGTGACAACGTTAACGAGTTTTCACAAAATACAAATAAGACGTGTAAAGTGCCTTTAGTATATATATTAAGAGTTTACGGTAGGCGCTACGAAAAGCTATCCAATGCACACTATCGATGTTCTCTGTTCTGAAACCTGAGTGTGCTCTTTTGGATAATTACTTTGGCACCGTTATAAACAATCGTGTACATTGTAGGATGAAGAGCAAAAATGATTTTTATTGATATAATAAAATTGCAACGGGTGTCACTAAACTGGAATAGTGGTTAATATGTGCCTTTGCGTTTAGTTTTTTCTCAAATTAACGTTGAATTACAAGAGAATTAAGCTCGTGTAAATTAACCAGTTACAGTTACAGTTCATTGACAGTTTTGGCATAATCAATGCTTTTGGCAATTTATAAATGTGTTATTGTTTAACGATGGTGAAAATACATTTGCTACTTTGTTTAATGTTGGTAGTTTTGCCAAAAGGAGGTGAGCTGTTGTGTGCAACTCCATCAAATGATTCACGTGTATGGATGGAAAACATTAGCAATGTGACACTGACTGTGGATACGTCATCAGTACAGGTAATTAATAACCCTTTGTATGCTGGGTAACTTGTGTGCGATAACAAATTAATATCGCAAAGGATTTGTTAATCATGATATTTTCTTCCTCATTTTGCAAAAATAAAAACAATTATCAATGAGTTGGATCTCAGATCAAGCCAAACATTTTGTTGGACTTGATCAGGATCCAAACTGTTTGCAAAGGCTATCATTAGTTGGCAGACAAATCTACCACTAGCATCAAAGGGTAAAGATGCTTCATTTAATATTGATTAAGGTATTTAGATTA
>JAULCE010738520.1:0-15000 GCA_032359355.1 Macoma nasuta | reverse complement strand
CATCTAAGTTTTTAGAAGGCTATATTCTAATGTCATTGCTTGTCATCATATTTTGATTGATTATAGTATGTTAAATATACTTTTTCACATGTATAAGGTTTGAAATTAAATTATTTACAGTTCAATGTTTTTTTTAAATGGTATGACCCCTTAAAATTTTAAATGACCCCCAGATTTTTAGATGAGGGGTCACGAATGACCCTCAAAAGTCTAGGGCTAGAGAAAACACTGAAAAAACCCGGAGAGCAATATGCCAAAACGGCTGCTACATGCTATATCACGAGCATCGATGAATATATTAAAAAGACACCTAAGTTATTTCTTGCCGAATTGGATTTGGAAGAAAGGTGCGTTAAAGCTCTGCGTGCCTCTTGATTCTTATAATAGAGACAAACATTGAAGCAAAATAGGACAACGGAAACCACATATATGTTAGTCCCACTCATTCCAAGCGATTGGAATCTATAATTAACTTTCAGAACGAGTGTCGCCATCTTGAAACTCGACCTACATGCCTGTTAGTGTCAGGTCAAATGAAACCGCACCTGTGGGAAACTCTCACTTATCGTTTTAGATATTCTTGACAGGTGTCGCTACTCGAGTTCCAAAGGAAACTTAGAGGATCTATTGATTTTGAGATCTTTTGGTAGAAAAACTATACCGCATACTTGTGTAATAATTCCTTGGTAACCTCCAAGAAATGAGTCGTGTCTACGATCCCGGCGTTGTTCACAAGAAAGTCAACAGGACCCATTTGTTCCACGGCAGATCTTGTTTTATCCCAGTCGGCGATATCAAGACAGCATGTCTCTATGGATGGTACCTGGAATACGAGCAATTCTATAATAAACCCTTTACAGTCTAGAAGATAAGAGAAAAATCGGTTAGAATGTAAAAACAGAGTCAAAATGTGCACACTAGTCCAGTTTTATATCTATTGTTTTTATACCCAAGACGTGCAAATAAAGTATTAATATACACCATCTCTGTTCTGTTTAAATCAAAATCAATCATGACGTCCAATGATGACTAGGGCAAACAAAACTACAAAGCTAAGACATAATTCACCATTAAACATTATTGACAATAGCTGATGGAAAACACAGTTTTTGTGCAATGATATAATACTGTAACAAAAAAGTATTTTAATCATCTCAATGCACGTCTAGTCGCTTACCCGTGGAAGTTGAAGTATAACCGTTTCAATCTTATTTCCATCCATCCTATACAAATGCAACATCCCTTAGCACAAAATTCTTTTTCCACAAAATCAGTTGTTTGCCACAAGGCATTTATATTTATATTGTGATGTTGGACTATGATGATTGTATTGTAATCACCTAAAATAAGCCAGTGTGGCTTATAAGCTATAGGAACAAACCTAACAACCAAATGTTCAAGTGTGCTCTAAAACGGGAGGCAAAGGTAGAGAATAAGTATGAGCCAAGTTTAATAAACACAAGAAGAGCAGTGTTGGTTCAATGTCAAATATGGATTTTTGCTAACAGAATGATACACAAACAACTCCATAATGCGTTTACTGACAACATTGATATACATGTTCGAAAGTACGTACATTTGTTTCAAGAAAGAACTATTTGAAGCATGATTAATATTATTTGAACTGCATGACCACATTGACTAACCGTATCCGCAAACACAAACATGGACAAATAAAACACGGGCACAGCTATACATGTAACAGCATTGTATTTGGAGAGCTAATTTCCTGTATAGAAGGCTTCCGTGAACATGAGGCAGTTCCAGTTTTAGAATTACTTGAGACGTTTTGGCTCGCTAAAGCTCGCCAAAACCTGTCTTCCTACGCCTCACCCGATAAACTTTTCAATCTACGGCACTGACAATGTTATTCTCTATTTATTTATTACTTTGTGTAGGCCGGTTTGTTATGTTTGCTCAAACGACTCATACAAACTTGTGTAGAAATGGCGTGTTCATCATTGCACACATAAGATTACATAGTGCTTGATAATGCCGATTAAATATTTAACGCTACCAAAAACTGAATTGAATATAGGTAGTGCGCAGATAGACTAGTTACGCACAAACTTACGTAGATCTACGACAATATCCGCGAAGTTTCGAAAGATAAGTTAAACGTATTACGAATTGCTTGAAATTGAATTAAGGCAACGTAAAGTTAAGAAACTTCGTGCTTAGAAATGCATTCTGATTAAAACGTTACCCTGATTTTATAAATGACACGTTTTATGATTATAATGTTTGAAATAGTGAAAATTTGAACAGAGTTTTCACACAGACATACAAGTATTTAATTTTCAAGGTCATATAATCTGAAATAAAACGTAATGACAGATTGAAGAACTACTAATCAAATAAACCTATGTAGCTTATTAGGCTAGTAGTTTTAAGATTATTAAGGTAGTCGACAACAGGACTTGCATGCTAAAAGGGAATGCAAGGGTAATCAGTATGTATCAACTCAATTCATCTGACTTAGAAATATGCTGTTTACAGCCCTGTACTAAGGAAGGACATCTTTGCCAAAGATATCGTCTTTGACGGTACAATGGACCATTGGTGCGAAAAGTATTGTGCTCCAGATAGTGTTCTGAATCGTGTTAGAATTATCTGAAGAATACTAATTATCCAGCATTAAACAACATAAGCATCAGATGCTGCAACCAAAGTAGCATTGTCATTGTTTCAGTGTTGATAATGTTCAACTCGAAAAACACTATACAGAAACACCTGGATCTCATCAATGCCAATACAAGAGAAACACCTTTTGTCATATATACTGGTCCGATGTGTCACGCTATAACTAGATCGATGGGGCTCATTGATAAACTGTCCAGTCGTAGTGTGTGTATTTGATAAAAACGTCCAAGATATCTCTAAAACTCGTGCTATAAATTTGTCTTCACAGTTTGAAAGAAATGGTTTCTAAAAGCATTGAAAATGATGTGTTCACAACTTGGTGCGGTCGATGATACTGACCACAACCCAATGGCCATGAATTCTATAGATTATGTTCATGGGATTGCAATATTTATCCTGCAGCTTCCCACAGAAGAAAACACAGATACTGATAGGGATTCCAATAGACTTAATACAGACGTTGCCAACAAATAACCTAGGAGTCAAATGCCAGAAAAACCTTCAGAGGTACATGTAGATCTACCTCTAGCACCACTGGACTACAAACTCGCAACATTGCAAGGACTATGTCTTTGTGAACTGTGGGTTGCATTTGGAGCGAAGCAACATAATATTAAAACCATTTTATATCATTGCAAACCATCTTGGAGAAAGAAAAAGCTCAAGGTCTTCCATGTTCCTTGCCAACAGCTGACTTGAAGTGTCGTCATCATTTATCAGTATTGCAAAGAAAATTTCTAAGGAGACTAAGACAACTTTTCCTGAGATAACAGGACATTTTTTCAGCTATCTGAAAAGCATTTTGGCATCTCTGACGAGACAACTTGCCAATCTTTTAGACTCGACATACTTCTCTATGACAGAACAGTTGAATGCACCCATGTGGACCACGCAAGGAAGTTGCAGTTTGCGAAAGAAAGGCTGATAGAGTATCACCCACCAAGGCTGTCCTACCAGAGCACATCAGGGGGGCCATGTACGAAACATGACACTTTTTGAGTCACATATCATTTGGAAGACTGTAACGTTCAAAAACGTATTTGTAGTAACCTTTGCAAACAGCTTGGAGCTTGATCAGACGCCGAGTTACCGACGTCTGATCAAACTCCAAGCTGTTTGACACTCAGAATGTACTTGTTCTACCAAAGAAAATTAAATATTTATATATAAATATTAGAAGACTACAAAAACATGCAGACGAAAATATCGCGGACGACAAATGTCGGTCATTCAAAGGATATTGACACAACAACAGCAAGCCTGTGTGACTGGAGGTAGACGATGGATGGCAGTGATGATTGGATTCCTTTCTGGACAGCACTGCCTAAGGCAGCCAAAGCATGTAAGGTATTAGATGAATTTGCGAGAAGGCATGTAGGCAACCAAGTAAATTTTTAATACATTACTTAAGTGCACCGAACTTTTCAACTATTCGGGAGGCTGTAATCATACATAGTGAAGCGAACAAACCAAGGTCATGCTTATCTATGTAGTGTGTGCATGTTTTCGTCATGTGTATTCTAATGGCTGTCATATTTAATTTTGAGGTATACAGAAAAAAGAAAGGGTTGTTTTATCACCTTACTTGACTTTTTGTAATGCTAAATGGCGGCCACAATTTTAGTCGAACATATTTTCTACATTCTGAACTATCTGATGGAATTTTGGGTAAATCCACTAGGCTATTTCACCATATGCTTGTTAAAGAATAATTATACCCGCCTTACATGCAAGTGGGGTATACTGGAATCAGCTTGTCTGTCTGGACGTCTGTCTGTCTGTCTGTAGACGAAAGCGTGTCCGTTCTGTAACGCCTAAATGCATGCATGGATTTTTAAATGCTTTGACACAAATGTTCATAAAAACAAAACTGCGTGCAGAGCACATGATTCGTGCAGAATGCATGATTCATGCTTCATAGGTCGAGGTCACAAATCCAGGTCAAGGATGTCTGTATTTGAAAGCGTGTCCGCCCTGTAACTCCAACGTGCGTGCATGGACTTTGAAATGCTTCTGTATAAATCTTCACCACAACAAGACGACATGCAGAGCAAATGATTCGTGCATGTGTGTCAATTGTCAAGGTCACAAATTAAGGTCAAATTTCGAATCCGTTCCATATTTTATAAACCCCTTGATTGATTTTTAAATTCTTCTGCATAAATGTACACAACAACAAGACAACGGGCGGAGTGCATAATTTATGCATATGCGTCAAAGTTTACAAATCAAGGTCAAATGTTTTATTTCGTGTACGCACCATATCTTTCAAACCCCTTGAATGATTTTGAAATGCTTCGGCACAAATGTTTCCCACAACAAGACGAAGTGTAGAGCGCATGATTCAGGCATGTGTGTGTCAAAGGTCAATGTCACATATCAAGGTCAAATGTCTTAGCCTAAGATTGTGAAATGCTTTGGCACAAATGTTTATCATAACAAGACGATGTGCAGAGCGCATGATTCAGGCAAGTGTATCCAAGATTAAGGTCACGTATCAGGGTCTAATGTGTTCAATTCAAGTTCAAGCATTTTGTTGGGGGTATTCCAGTCTGCCCATGGTGACAGTTCTAGTTCACTATTAGATATGAAAAAAAGATTATTCCTTATTGTGATAAAGGGTATTGGGAAAATGACAGTTTACTTTCTAGAATATGCCTTTCAAAAATCATTATATCATTCGGTACATTACATATTGATGAGTTTTATAAAATACTGAACTGGCGAAGGCGTAGATCCTCTAAGGATCTCAGGTCCAGAAATATATCGAAAAAGTATCCCAAATAATCGGTTATAGGGTTTCTTACATATCGTGCCTTGAACAATGCAGAGAAGTATCAAAATTCAAGAATATTTTTATGGAGGAGAAATAAAAATAATAATGCAAGAATTAAATTTCGAGATTAGCTTCATGATAATCGTATTAGTGTCATATCGTTTTTTCAATTAGACTGCTGCTTATAAATGTATGAATGGTGCGTAGAATGGACGTTTACGTTTTCTCCTTCCGTTATTGAATTATACACAAGAATGAACCAGTCAAACTTGCAAGACTTACCTCAGCCTTCAAAGAGTCAAGGTCAGACTGTGTACGACTGATACCAACCAGCTGCGCTCCGAGCTCTGCAAGTCTAATTGCCGCTGTGCGACCAATACCTGATAACATGACATAAGATTACACGTCTGGATGACATATTAACCCCTACACTGTCGTAAGCAATTATACGCATTCGCAATATCTCTTATGCTTCATTTTCAAACTTTACAGATTAACTTAATTTTTTGCAAAAACTTTTGGCTGAGTGAATACCTTGGATCCGGATGAGATGCCGAGTTACTCGACGGCTCATCTAGTTCTAAGCTGTTTGCATATGCTACTATTGCTCGCGGTAAGCAGTGAAAGGCTTAAGAAACTATCCTAGGCTAAACAAAAACATTCTTGTTTCACTTAACAGTTACAGTGGGGTTTTATTTACTTGAGAATCGTTGTAAACAAGAACAGTTAAGGCCGGCACAGCTATAGGTCAATATACTACAAGGTATACGCACTGACCAATCACAGACTTAGATTTTGATAGACCAATTATCAAGGAATTTTGAATTGACTATAGTTGTTATTTTTATAATGATAGTATTAAAATTTAAAACGACTATCATTGTACAGCTGCATGAAGAAATAACGTGAAAGTGTATACCCTTTAAAGATCGCTACGAGGATTAAACACATTTAAACAAGTAATGTATCAATAGGAAACCCAATCCTGTGTCATGGAAAGAAATGAAGACTGACAAATATTCGATTCAGCATCTGCATTGGGTCTACATTTTTCATTATTTGACAGGAAAAATCCTGTTTATTCTAACGTGTAGCAAACTGCGGACATTTGTCCGACCTCTAACGTATGCGTTGATCTTGGTCCACTCTGATTACAGAGTATATATGCTTAATTGACTATAATGTCCCTTATTTTTGACAATCTAGGCATAACCTTCCAAACGTAGTTTCGCCAAAGTGTTAGCTAATACGAAGAAGTTAAAAGTAGCAGACTAAAACAGTGTAGGATTATACGTTGGTGTTTGTTACATGATGTTTCAATGTACTATAATCAGTCAGTTGGAGAATTTATAAAACCTCGATCAAACGACGCTGCAGTTTTATACGGTGATTCAGTTACGTTTATACATTTTGCAGTTTTAGGAGATTGTCCCTTACAGAATTGATCTTATTCTAGCTCACCTATGTATGCATAGATCAGCTTTTCTTATCGGTGTCGGTCAAGCGTCTTTGGTGTGTCGTATGTCGTATGTCACCGTCCACATTTTTAAAATAATTTTTCAATTTAAACGCTTCGATTGAAGTTTGTAATATTTTGATGTAGTTTTGCAAGGTCATCAACTTCATTTATGTACGAAACAGCTGATGTAGCTGTGGGTGACATTATACCTGTGGTATGTTTTTATATTATTTTTTGTGCATGTCAAAAGGTTTGAAACGAAACGAACCCATACTTGGAAGCATAAAATATCCAAACTATTTGCATAGATTTTAAGTAACTCATGACTTAGTGGGGTAAAAGTATCATTAAGCATACATTGACTAAACTAAACTAGTTTTTGAAGTAATACCTTTGAGTTATAGCCAGCGAGCTTTCAATATGTGTCTACCCTTTTAAGCAGAACTGATAGTATTTTACAGCTCGTGTTGCGTGTTTTCGATACGCATGAATGAAAATGTATCAATTAAAACATAAAAGTCTATATTCAGCTGGAAAAGTACACCGTCGGATTCAGTGTGGAACAAATGTGCTAGTCACGCCATATATACATGTACGCTGACTAAGGCTTTTGAATGTCACCTGAAATCCCTGTATTCAGATGTGTTTACGTCACAATAGATTTACCAAATTTAGGATTAAATATTCATCAAGGCTTTACTTACTTAGGCTATTCATTTTATTTCATGTGTGGGCCGCTCAGTTTTTATACGCCCGTCTTTAGACGGAACGTATTATGGTATAGCTATATTTGTGTCTCCCTCCTCCTCTCTTCACCCCTGTCTCCGTCCGTCCGGCTCGTTTCCGGATGCTAATTTTAGTTCTGTTTGACGTAGGCCAACCAAACTTCAGGATTAGCTTTATGAGCATACAGCGAAGAAACTTATCGATTTTGGGTCCGATTTGATGTTTTTTCTGGTGTAAAGTCCCTTTATGGACTTAGATCATTGCAAGATTGGCGTTTCCGGATGATTTAAGTCTGCTTGACGTAGGCTAGCCAAACTTCACGATTGCATTTGTTATCATACAGGGATGTACCCTTGTTGATTTTGGGTCCGGTTCAACTTACATTTTTGTTGGGCTCGGTTCCGGACAAGAACTTTAGTTCTGCTTAACATAGGCCAACCAAAACTCACAATGAGCTTTATTAGCATATAGGGAAAACCCTATTGATTTTATGTCCAGTTCAGCTATTTTTTCTGCAGTAACACCACTTTATAGACTTAGATAATTGAACACTTCCGGATGATAACTTTAGTTCTGCGTGATGTATGACAACAAAACTTCACGATTAGCTGTTTTAGCATACAGGGAAGATTTCTATTGATTTTGGGCCCAGTTGTATTATTTTTTTCTGCAGTTACACTCCTTTTATGGAGTATTCCTGTCTCCATCCGTCCGTCTCTTTTCCCGACGATAATTTTAGTTCTATCCGAGGCCAAGCAAACTTCACGATAACATTTTTAGCATACAGGAAAGAGCCCTGTTGATTTTAAGTCCGGTTCCATTATGTTTTCTGCAGTTGTGCCCCTTTATGGACTTAAATTGAAAAATTGTCGTTTTACGACAATAACTTAAGTTCTGTTCAAACTTCACGATTGCCTTTATCATCACACGAGGAAGAACCCTATTAATTTAATCCCGGTTATTTTTTTTCCGTAGTTACGCCCCTTTATGAACTTAGATTATCGAAAAAATGTCGTTTCCGGACAATAACTTCAGTTCTGCTTGACGTAGGTCAACAAAACTTCACGATTGCCTTTATAGCGTACAGGGAAGAACCCATTTGATGTTGGGTCTGGTTAAATTATTTTTTCTTCAGTCACACATTTGTTTATAAAACAGAATTTCCCCTAGTTTGTCTGATTTCACAAGTGTCACTTTATTAAGCTTTAATATTATCAATATTATCATATTGCAATCATGCAGGGACATGTTTTACGTTTTGTATCGTCATAAATTCCACAATTGTCTAAAATGTCCTGAAGGTGTGTTGCGCACTTGTTCGGGTACATTGGCCCGGAATTGCGGCGCTCTTGTTAAAGTTTTTTTCTGGCTGATGTTACGCACGTGCGTACGAGCGTATCGCTAGTTACGCCATTGCAGTAGGGGAATCTCTTTTATCTATTTATTTCGACAGACCGAACGCTACACCTACTTCTGAAATTAGGGCAACCTCATGCAATACTTACTGTTTCACACGGAACTTAACTCCAATCTAGATTTTTAACGAATGTCTTGTGTTCATCACGAATAATTTGACATATATTTATGACAGCAGTTTTAATAAGGTTAATCGTTTGCTGTTGCAAACCGTGTAGACCATTATAAGCTTGCATTTTCTGGCGAAGCGTTAGTTCTGGGTCTACAGTCTACATAGTGTGCTACTCACTTGATTAACATCTTTCTTTCTAACTGCCATATTTTCAACGGAGCTACTGGCTTGGATCGATGCTAAAGTCTTATTTTAGTAAACGTACTGCGGTTCTCAAATATTATCAAGTTATCGTATTCTATGAATCAGATATGATGTATAAATATGTTCAGGGCCGGTTCAGATAAGCATGCGTTAATGATACAATTTTGACAAGAAGTCTACATTTCTGCCCCACACCCTTTGAAGTGACCACTCGTTGGAATCTAGGCTCTATCTCAAAATTTCTACTTTAGATTCCTACTTCATTTCATCACCGCTGCACTGAATTCCATTTATACTGGTAGTAAAATGTTTAGTACAGTGGCAGTATAATTAAGGTAGAATTCCAAAGCTGAAGTTTTTAGACTGAGTATCATCTCCGCTCTAGTAATTGGTGAACGCCGTGCCATTTCTCGACACGCTGTTGACAAATAATCTTAACTCAGAGAACATAGTTCCCTGGTTTGAGAAATGAGACAAAGAAAGTTCTATACCTTTTCCAGCGCCTGTAACCAGTGCTCGTTTTCCCTGGAAAAAGGCTTCCATTCTCGTTCGACCTTGTGCGAAACACTCGATGTGAAGACTAACAAGTTATAGCGAGCACCTGCGTAACACGTTGTGTATGCATGCAGGGGAGTTATCGTTATTTTCACCAAATTAACCTCATCGTACTAAGCAGAATTTCGTCTTATTTGTAGAAATTTATCTAGATCAATCTTATAGATCCTGATCAATCGCCGACTACTGGGCAGCTAAAGGACGCTAGGATTTTGTTTAAACAAATGTATGAGAGAATATATGGACGTTCTAAGAGAAAAAAAGTATAGTTAGAAACGAAATAACAAAGGTTACTAAAATATAATTTCGTAGAACGCTTGCATTTAGTATCGTATAAAAAAGTCCTAAGCCTGATCAGATGCGGTGTAACTCAGAATGAAATATCCAAGATAAACACGAATAATTGCCAGCCGAGTTAGATTGGTTCCTATTTCGCTTATATGTAAAGGTGCAGTCACACATATGCTTAAGACTTAGGCGATCTATAAGATGTCGTGCCATAGTCGCAAGTAGTATTGGCTAGTCTTTAGTTTATTTGCGATGTTCAGGTCGCAGGCAATCGCCACGAGATAGCTCGAGGACACAGAAAGTCGCAAGTGATAACAGCCCAATGACTCTTTACTGACTCTTTACTTGTAAAATTTAAGGCCGTTTCGCTACTCTACTTGCGGTTGGATATCAGTTCTTAACTGATATTTTGGCAAATTGCACTTACATGGTTTGTGAAGAAATCTTCGGTTGAACAAAGTATGTTCCATTTCTTTTCGAAAATGACACATACGTGGTTTTAGAAGAAAAAACCGACCACACGCTTTTGTCAGACTTAAAAGGGAAAAAAGCTATTTAGATAATGGACTCATCAATTATTGAGAGAAAAAGACTTGTCTGATTAAACCATAACTTGTGCTATATTAGTGTTGTTGTTGCCGTTGCTGGGTTTTACGTCGACAGTATTTTGATTATTTGCGACGCCTGGACGACCCCTGTAGCCGACAATAGGGTCTATTTTGAGCTTTAGACTGTTACCAATCGGCTACGAAAACACTCGTAAATATTCGGCTATTTCCGACAAGCTAGAAAAAGTGAGAATATAACTGAGGAGTTACATTTGACACAGATGTAATGTCTGGTTGGTTCGATCACATCAGCCTCGAGCATAGCCCGAACCTCTTGTTCAATCGGGTGCCTTTTCGCATACGGTATGTGGTATAGACGAACCCGGGCTGGACACTCAGTCGACAACCAAAGTGTGTGCTCAAACAAGTTTGTTATTCCAGGCATATCTGAGAATATGACCTGAAACTATTCTATCAGCTGCATTGCTTCAGTCCTTTGCTCAGTTGTCAAACTCTCTGAAATCCGTACATCGGTGTATGTCTCCTCGCTTTTAAGGCACGCTAGGTCATATACCTTTAATCATCGACCACACTACACTCTGCATCATGTTCAGCCTCTATGATAGCCATCCCAGACACGATGGAATCATGCCTTTCTTCATACTTGTTCAACAGATTGGTGTGGTATGTTCCAACCCTGCCATCATCGTTCACCTTGTAATCCATCTTTTTGACAACTTCGGTGACTTAAAATGGATCCTTCCATTGTAGCGTAAGCTTGTTATGAAAAGGGAACAATGGTAACAGTACCTTGTCCCCTCTCTCGCGCCTATTCTGCCTCGGAGATTTGTCATAACGTGCTTGCAGACCCTCTGAGCTTCGGCCATACTAGCTCGTGCTATCTGATAGGTGTCTTCAAGCCTGTTTCGAAACTAAAACACATACTGATGTGTTCATTACCTCGGGTGCCTCCTTTTCAGTCCAAAGCTTCTTCAGAACCTGTATGGGTCAGCGAACTGTTCGACCATACAACAGTTCAAATAGAGAGAACCCGGTACAAGCTTGGGGTACCTCTCTTTAGGCTTGCGAATATGTAAATATCCCAGTCTTTTGGTCTCTCCTGGCACATCTTTTTCAACAAGCTGCTGGGAATGTCGTTCTTTCTTTCCCATAGTCCATTACACTTGGGGTATATAGGGTTGTGAACAGCTGTTTGAGCGATATAAGCCTGCATTCTTCTTTCATTAGGTATGAGATAAACTGACTACCATTATCGCTCATAAGTTCTGTTGGGAAGCCTTCTCTCGAGAACACATATAGCAATGCTTCGGCAACCCTCTCTATCTCGATCTTTGGCAAAGCTATTGCCTCAGGATACTTTGTTGCATAGTCCACCACCGTCGGTATATAACTTTCCCTTTTGGTATTGTCTTCTGACAATTATCACAAGATCGGCAAAACTCGTTACATCACTGGTGATGCCTGATCAGTGAAAGCTTATTGTGATTTATCCATAGTCTTCTTAGCTGACAAACGTCCCCTAACTATGGACTCATGAACTAGTTCAACTCGTTGTCTGTAGTCCGTTGGTACGAAAACTTGTTTCATTATGTTTTAACCCTGCCCAATGACTTCTCAAACTCCCTTCACAGCACGCTTTTCGGTAAAACATACCGGTAACAATTACCGCCTTTAGTCTTTATATCACATGCATTTACCAAATAAGACCATAAATTTCTCAAAGACACATCGTCTCTCTGGGCTGACTGGATCCCGTCAATGTTCACATTATCAAACTGTGAACTCGGTGCATTTCTTTTAACGGTTTTTTCTCTTTGGCCGCTTGAAATCGTGTAACCACTGCTGCAGTAACGCTCTCCGGCAATGGCTCGAACCTAAGATGATCTCAATCATTGTTGATGAGAAGTATCAGACACACTATCAATATTACCGAGGACTAAATCATATATCAATGTGCTGCTTAGAACCATGGCTTCAACTTTGATCCTGTAGTAGGGTGTACCAAACTCTATTTGAGCTGCTAGAACTGTTTTGCTTGGGCATCGATGTTAATCATAACATAAATCATAAAACAATTATAGGCTTATACTATCTCATGTTTATCTCAGTACAACCCCGAGCTGGTGTTTAACTTAATACTCAGCTTTCACCCCGAGCTTATGATGTCTGAGCAAAACCGATATGGCTCAAACCTATCGTTTCAAACCAAATAGCCCAGCCTGCCGTTCTGAGCATGCTGTACTATGCGATGAGGTTTGAAACCTACTAGTTTAATAACTAAATGGCGTTCATTAAACCTTCTTAAAACTATGTAGCTCAGACCTTTTATAACCCTTAGATGAGCTAGTAAACAGCTTGCAAGCAGTCCAGCACCTTTATATCAGGGGTCTTAGCTCATCTAAGACCTATACTGATAATCATCGGTCTGACGCTTAAAGTGGCTGGAGCGCAGTCGATCTACAATCATTCATGACAGCATAACATAATGCTATGAAGACACTACGAATCCAAACCACCAAAGCGCAATGCTATTGAATAGCTGGGCGATGATAGACGTTGAAGTTATCCATTAAAACATATTGCTTCAATGTGTAGGCTTCTTAGTGCAATACTGTTTACCCGTGTTCTCAAAACGCAAGGCTTTTTGAACAGTTATAAGTACCGCAATTAGCTTCGACTCGAAGCATTCACAGAATTAAATCAGATCTAATTCTGCTGAAACGAAATGCGATCACAGTTAAGAGGAGCAGAATTATTAACTTTAAATTTCGTTTGCTCAACCATGTTGTTGTTGTTTTATGGCCGAAGGTCTAATCCATTAGTTGCACCCCGTCCGGGTCATCAGGATGTTTCTTATCTTTCGGTATCTGTAAGTCTGTAATGATCTGCGGTGATGTTCGGATGACCTGTCTGGCAGAAGCTGGACTCGTCCTAGGTTCCATTTTTAGGTCCACACCGCCGATGTTTGTACTTCTGGGCCACTGCGTCACCGGATCAAAGAGATACCGGGCTAAGAGACAGTTTCTGACACAGGCACGATTAATAAAACTTCTACCACTTAATGACGTGGTAAAAGTAATATTAATACTTAATAATGTTTAACATGAAGATTGACTTCCTGTCAGCTTAGCTAGTTACTCAGTGGTACACCAACTGCCTCCCTCACAACGTGCACGACCCGAAAATCTCAAAGGATTTATACTCGATCTGTTTTCTGTAACTAGTGGTGTACAATAGTCTATGAGCACAACAACGTTAGAAAACTAGAAATTATATTTCATAATTATATATGCATATACAACACCTCAAGTCCTTGACCAACCGCCTCACATATTATCATTATATATGCAAAGAACAAAATAAACCTTTCAAATCAAAATACGAACATGGTAATTACTTTTATTTACTAATAAAGGGGCGTAAGCCATGGTCAGCTTTCCATATACTAAATATAGAAGTACTGTCTACACTGTAAAATACAGCTCTACAGTAATGTAACGGATTTCTTGACAGTGTTATCCGGTGGCTCAACGCTCCTTTCACTATCAACATAGGCTACGAATAGTAAAATATGCAATAATCAAATCCCGCAATATTATAACAAATATACTTTAATTTTTGTCCATCTATCTGATCTTATTGTACAGTAAAATGAAATTTTCTGTCAATATATTGATAGAAATATACTCAAACGCAAAAGAAAGTGTGCATAGAGGCTTTTCTTAATTTGCCCGATATTCATAATAGAATTGATATGATGTTTGGTACCACTGTTCAGCTTATTCAATTGCCTCAAAACCCAAATGATCTTTTTTAAAATTAGCGATTTCTATAGATACACAGAATTCGGTTACATGTGTCAAGGGTCACAATGAAAAATACGCAAACTGTGATATTGATGTTATTGTGAGTGTAATCACGTTTTGCAGCTCTCCTAATGTTTTTTTGTGATTATTTTATTAATACCGGGTATGGCCACCAGTTTGACGGATAACCTGTACAATACGGCGTCTCATGGAATTGACGTAACGTTGTACGACGTGTGCAGGAATGTTGTTCCATTCGATTTGCAGAGCATTCTGTAGCTCCTGCAAATTATTGACGACATGTCTAGACCTAATTCTACGACCAAGAAGATCCCAAATATGCTCGATTGGGTTGAGGTCAGGAGAAACGGCAGGCCAAGGCAAGGCGTTTACGCCATTTGCATTGAGGAACTGCTGTGTTAGTCGTGCCGTATGCGGACGTGCAT
>JAULCE010738409.1:0-15000 GCA_032359355.1 Macoma nasuta | reverse complement strand
CGGGCCGACATCGGCAAAACTTGCCGATATGCCTACTTTCACCCGACATCGGCCCGATATGGTCATGTTTGCTGGGATACAAGTAGAAAGGAAGATAGATAAAAGGTATTTAGCATCCACACTTTGCACCTATGACTTTTCAGCACTTTACACTACTCTTCCACATGACCTCATTAAAGATAAACTTACTCAATTAATTCAGAAGACTTTTGAAAGAGAAAAAAGATATTTTCTCGTGTGTAATACTGAACTTGCATTCTTTACAGATGAGAAATTAAAGACATACGCGCGCAATTGAAAATCTTAGAAATTCATTGCATGCTTATTTAGTATAGTTATTAAAGTAGACTTCTTTCCTACGAATACTAAATGCCCAAACTTTCAGCTCAAAATGTGTCCCTACAATCTTTGGGACGTGATTAAAATAAGTGCATATTCTGATCCAAGCCTCGGATCAGAGTTTGCACTTTTTTCGAAAAAACGAATATACTCTGTTATCTGCATGCAATGCGTTTAGAAGGATATACATGTAATTAGAAAAAATTAGTTGTCAACACATGCGAACAGATTCTATGACAGTTTCACCATGATAGAAGACTGTACAATGATTATATTAAATGGTAGAAACTTAATTTTCATTTCTATACGGAGAAAAGCCCAAGACGGTACACCTACCGTTTGGTATACATTTTGAAAACAAATACGGTGACACCCACTATTTGTTACATTTTCTGATATAATATTGCATCCACTTAATAAATCTTAAGTTTGAAGAACTTTCTATGGACAGTTTTAAAATATTCACATTTTTTTTATGCAAATATTTTCGGAAAATCGGATATTTCCTAGCCCTAATTTATATATATTTTCGATGTTTTTGGCTAAATTTCTGTACGTATTCTCTGTTTTTTCATTATGTTTTACCTTTTTTGTATGAAGCATGAACAATGTTATTAAAATTCCTCTTTTATTGTAGCAAAAACCTTATGAGTGTCTTAAAATAGACAAAAAAGATAAAACACGGAATCCAGATTTTGTTCATAAAAAAATAGCCAGAATGTGTAATCGGTCACAATTTCAAGAGCCTGTATACAAAAAATAATATGGTGACCCCTTGATTTTTAGTTTCTATTGTGTTTATAAATGTTGAAATACTACTTCTAGAAAGTGATTCCTATGGCAATTTCAATTGGGTGCATATGTCTTTAACCACAAGGAAATACTATGTTTAAAAATGAAAATCAAAGCAAAAATAAATAAAAATGTTTTATTAGAGATGCATTGAAATAATCGTTACGAGCAAATGCCTCATTTCCACAATGACCAAAATACTGTATGTATTTAGGTCATTGATTTCCTACAATGTTTTCATTAATCCTCATGTACAGAGGCGCTAAAAAGAGAGCTTCTACTGTACATCGAAAAAGCTGATGCTACCAGATAATGTTATTATATTTACAGAATGGAGGGACATATTGTTAAGACCGTTGGTTAAACCTTTACTCCGTATGATTTTAAGAATCAGTCACAATTCGTATACTGACGAATGATATGATCATCCAGTAGTTAGGAAATCATTAATTTCAATAGCGTTGTAACATTGCAGAAACTGAATCATTTGCTCATTTTGAGCTTATGCTTGATTTCATACAATATTCTCTTATGCCATCTATAACATAAAGGCGTAAAAAGGCATATCTATCGAATAAAGGATTAACTGAAACATATATCTTTAATTCTTCATCCATCTTAAGGGCTTATAATTTGACATCGTCAGATTTACTGCACGCAGCAAAATAAATCTTTCTTTCTTACTAGCCTAAACTCACAGGTCTCTTGCTGTTTAAGTGGCATGCACGTCGAGCGAAGGCGATTCGAACACAACAGCTGATAAGAATATCAACTACTTCCATGGCAAAACAGATTAATGTATTGATATCGACGGTTCATATAGTCTGTAGTACTTTTAAGAATGTGTTGGCTCCTATCGGTAATACCATAATTACTCGGCTACCTCAGGGAAATACTGTTAGTATTATATATAATATATGAATGAGCAGTCATGTTAGGTTCATTGCCATTTGCATATGCCTTAATGGACGAACGTTTAGAGTATAACTTATGTTACAGTGCCAATCAAATGTTTGAAGACAGATATTTGTCAATTAGTGTGTAAAACTCTCTGATATCTAGAATTGTCAATGATCCAATCTGAGGCATGTCGACGATTTTGAACTATCAGAAACAAAACTATATCGATATCGAATATACCACAAACCTTTTTATACCAGTTGTATTCATGTATATCTACCAGACGCATCAGTTCTTTGCCATCAGTTTATATCGATATTTATTTTGACATTTAATTCAGAATATGATGGGTTAAATCAAATTAAATATCAATTCGTTTAGATGTATATGTACTCATTTAAGTTCTTAAATTGTGTCTTTATTTTTAATGTACATCGGTAAAAGATCGACAAAAAACGATAATTCATTAACTTAATGCAATATGGTTGTAACTCCTTTACACATGTGAAGGAGTTACAACCATATTGCATTTAGCCCACGAATTGTCGATACATCGATATACATATTATTTTTTATCAACAGGACACACACAAAAAATGAGGGAGCAGTCGAACAAAAGTCTGCATTTTTTGTCTATTTGTTCGATAGATCTTTTGTAAAATGAGTTATTTTAAGTTTAAAGGAAAAATATAATTTACTGCAATTCCTGGGGTTGCCAAAGAAGAGTAATTGCGATAACCGGTGCAGCTAGTTTACAAACCTTACCAACGTTCAACTAAACCAATCGGTAGTAATATAAAATTCGAACAAATCTATTATTTTTCATTTTTGATTGGCACTGTACAAGCTTGTGGTTGTATATATAGTTACATTTAAGAGTCAAAGTTCGCCGAACGACCGTCTTTTTCAGTGATGAACATGCACAATTGTACAAAAGAAATTTGATAGTTAATTCAAATAAATTTCCAAACGTTTGTGTTGCACTGTATAGTGTTATTACTTGCTGCTTGGGGTAATATTGTCTAGCCTATCTCAAACTACAATTAAAATTTGCTATCCTTCTTGCTATCTTCTATTAATTTCGGAAATAATTTTATAGTGTATTTTCAGATAAAATTATTAATATTGAAAATCGACTGGATTTAAGAACCAATGTCTCAAATATACGACCACTTCTACATTATCTTCCTTCACGTATTAATTGTTTAATCAATACCTTTCCGTTGTTTCAACATTAACGCTGTCGGTTGCAATTGGTGTTTAATATAAATCATCTCATTTAAAAACACCAGTAATAAAATAAGAAACATTTTGTTTTCCGGTCGTATTTTCATTGTAAAAAAGTAAAGACCACGACTTTTCAAGGGACTGCATTAGAGCTTTAATGCGACATTGACTCATAAAGAGTAAAGCGAGGCATCACTCGTCCGAATGTTATAAAGTCGAAACTCGTTATAGCAAACTCGAACAAGGTGTATTCATACTTTAATTGAAAATAAAATCTAAATTTTTCTTTGTAGTTATACGTCATAAGGGAGACTACTTTTACAAGTTTTCGAATTTCGGGTAATCCGAACGAATATAGATAATCAATACAACTTCAATATAACACGCTTAGTCTGATTGATGGATTTTTTGCGACTGTTTCATTCGTCACTGAATGTGCTAATAAATGTCCGTTTTACTAAAGTTGATATACCATGCTCTTATATTTCAAACATAATCAGCTTTATTCAACGACCAAACTGTATTTAACAACCAACCTGTTTAAAAAATGTGTTTGAATAAAATGCATGAATGTTAAGTTCACCCAGGGTCAATAACGATACTTTTATTTGTCACAATATACCTTTTAAAAATGCAGTAATGTCTATTTAAAAAGTCGTTATAGCATTTTGCTCACTTATATAGGAAAGAAACGCAGACTGTTTTAACTAATCCGGTACATAAACCTCCCACAAAGCTTCAATTATAGAGGAATTATTGATCATTAACTGGTACATACAATATGAGATTTAAGATATTACTCTGCTTTTTCTATCATTGTTTATAACACAAACATGTGTTCAAATCAACAGACATGTCACCTGTGTGTTTTGTTTTCCATTCAGTGTATGTTAGCGAAGATAATGGACACTATTCTTTAAATTCTTTACACGATTAAAGACACTTAAAACAGTAAAGTGTCTTCTGGACAGACAACAAAACATATCAGTATTTGTGTACGATGTTCATCAATAATTTCACTGTCATATTTGTGTAACAGTATAAAACCAATTATATCGAAACCAGATAATCAGAACTTAATCGAATCGCTTTAACCGTTTTCGAACCAATTCTGTTGCATATGCAATAGAAACCACATGGGCCACGTCACGCAAAAAGGGGCACTCGGACATAGCAAACAGTGTAACCAAGACCAGCCGCCACGTCACTGACGTGGCGGCTGATCAGGGATTGCACTGTTTGCAATATTAGAGGACACCCCTTTCAACCTTTAAATGAATACAAATGGTAAATTTCGTGACTGGAATAATAGCGCTGAAAAACAGCTTAGTCACCTCTTTTTTGCTATGTCCGAGTGCCCCTTTTCGCGTGACGCGGCCATTATGATGCGGTTTAACTGCACTCGAACCGGCATATAATCGGAGCGAAACCAACAAAATTATCAAATCATTATGTTACAGTACTATGCAAAAGAAACTTGTTATCGGCAAAACAGCACAAACGCTGAATAGTACATTCAAATACTATATGTATGGGTACATCTGATAAAGAGAATTAATGAGGTTCTCATTGGAATTATGTCCGATTGACATATGATTCACCGCCTGAATGAATCAATAAAACACAATCGAGCTTCCTCATTTCGAGGTCAGTTAAGTCGAATTATTGGTTTAACGAAACTAAAGCCAATCTTAATCGAATACATAGTTTTTGTCTTTGTTTATACGTGTCGAAGCTAGGGTAGTATATTTATTAGGTCGAATTTCGAACTTTGGATAACTCAAACTTATACATGTAGAAAAAGTCATGCTATTTTGTTTAACTGTTATTTTCTGCTAAAGCATGCAATTGCCTATTTCAAGATATCAAGGTTCTTGCATGTCAAGATCCAAAACAATATATTTAACATGGTATTTGATTTAAGCTTGAAGTCTACACTTGGACGCCTTCAGAAAATCGTTCGGCGGATCACAAACACCGATAGCGAATTTCTTTATAGGATACAATATGACCTCCAACTGTCGTAACTTATTTTCAAATATAAATTGCCTGTAAATAACAAATAAACCATGAAACAACTTTTACCGAATAGGCTGGATTGATGGTCTCATTTCTATAACCCATTTGAACGCTTTCGATATTCTGTGTACGTAATTTACATGTACTGGATATATGTAATTGCATCCTCTAACTTTATAAACATGCAAATGGTAAAAAATAAAGTTAATAACAAATTTAAAAGAACGCAAATTCAATTTTTTTAAAATTGTTATGCATACAATGTTCTCTCAATGCCACATATTATAAGTTATCTTCATTCGTAAAAAAAGCTAGAGAAACTAAAACGACTCTATGTTTTACTGTACAGCTTTTCATGCTACTGTTTTGTCATATTCGATCATTTTCTCAACTAGTGTGTTCGAAATCAGAATTTAAATTGCACATGATAAATAAAAGACCTTACCTTTGAACGGTTTATCCTTTGGCCATTTTGTAGTTAACTCCAAATTGTATCAGTATCCGTACAAATGTGAATTTGTCTTCACTCACTCTGGATTATCTATATTATTAAATGTCAGGAACACACACCATCATTGTATTTCACAAATCCACGATTAAATACTTCTACTCGCCTTTGATTATTTTGTAAAATAGCAGTTTAAACTTCAGACTTCCTATTAAAACAACACAATTACTAAACTTCCTCTTCGTCCACGTTGATTGTGATTGTTGACTGTCCTTCTTGCACTCTGATAGATTTATTATATTCTGAATCCAAGAAAATCCACACTGCACAACTGTAGGTTTATCGCTCGGTCGACGTCAACCATTACAGAATTGCGCGTATCTGGAATAGACGAGAAGCTTTGTAGGCAACACTTACATATATTTACAATAATATTGAAATAAGTCGGCGGCCTGTGTCAGTCTCCACTGTCAGGCATTTTACATATCAACCCTTATCGTGCTAAGCGCGACCTGTAGTCGTAATGGCTAAGTTTTGCAAAAAGCTTGGATCCAGATCAGACGGCGAGTAACTTGGCGTCTGATCCGGATAAGTTGTTTGACGTCCCTACAACAGTTTAACTAAATATCAAGCCAATCGAAAATGATTTAAACGTTGCTGCATACGAGTGTTTGAGCAGGCGACAACTGTCGCCGCGTGATACGGGTTATGGCTTTATATTGCAGACGTTAACCCTATATTTCAAATTAATGTACACTCGGCGGTTGATCCGGATCCAAGCTAGTAACAGTTAAACATAAATTTCTCCATATTTCAAAAGAATCGAACAAGGTTAAAAGTTACAACAATGAAGCATACGATTTTTGCAGACGATAATTGTGGCGGCAGGATAAGGGTGAATCGGTAGTATGGGTCTTGGAAACGTTACACACCTCCCTGCTTATTGGCAGGAATTATGTTTCGGTGCTTTGTCTGTACAGTTCTAACATTCAAGAAAATTTGAAGCTCGTTACATATGTATGGTATCAGTCTTCCTGGTATTGTAGCATTAGAAGTGGTCGTTTCATTATGACATTGATCATCCAAGAGATATTTCAATGCAGTTGAACATCATTCTCCCGAGCAAGGTTAAGCCGTAATATTGCCTTATTCGATACTATAACTTGAACCAAAAACAAACCAGGCATTGTGCATTGTTGATATATGTGTCAAAATATGGGGAAGCTAAAGAACTGGGTGACACGTTTCTTATCCATAAAGTCTAACTCGATCGTTGATAATATACATCATAGTACAGCTGTGGTTTAAAAGCTTGACACATGTTCTTTAAGGCCCATATAGGGCGCTATGATTTATTGCGATCATCTGCGATGTAGAGCTATCTTCAGTCGGATACAATCGAATCGATTTCCATTTTACCTATATCTCCCAAACTGATTAAAGACTATTCAAGATTACCTTGGATTACTCAATACTACCAGCGACATTGGCAAGACCTAGTGGGCGCAGGCGATCTGAAACATATCGTAAGCATTTGTTTGTAGGGAATTGAGCATTTGTTCATAACGTCCAAATGCTTCATTTTCTACAATGAGTTCAATACTACTCAAAAATGTCATTTTTCCTTTGCCCAGAATTTCATATTTTTCATCAGATTCTTTCCTTGTGGACATGTCTAAAAATAGTTTGCGGAGGAAAGGGCTAAGCAAGTCGATTGCACTGTATTGTATCGTCAATATCAGGTGACAAAACCTATGTATAAAGTAATGATCAAAGAATGAAAATGTACAGTAAATAGCACGAAACCTCCTATATCGGTTAGATGGAGTAGCCAATTTAAATACACTTTATTGCGTGGCAGTTAACATATTACGCCACATGTTTGCTTAAGTTTATTCTAAAAAAAAACATGTGATGAATAGGAAGACACGTTTAAGGATAAGCAATACCCAAAGATGAATCGTTTAGCGGGAAGTTTATTATTTGGTCAAGATAAGCGAATGTTCCTGACAAACAGGCGATTTCTACCGATAGCAAAGACAGCCGAATCCACATGACAAACTAACCGAAATAACTTATGTTGTTTCATCATATTTGGTCGGTGTTACAACGGTAATCTACAACCATGCACGATTTGAAAATGTTGAGTCATTCGGGACAACTCGGCTTTTTAGCAAAGTTGAGATGTACCGAATGACCACACAGCGGCTTACGGAAAAAAGAAGAAAGTTCCGACCACATGTAATGATGTTGTTTTTTGAGTTTACAGACTTTACTGTTGATTGTTACTACAATGTGCACGGAATATGCATGGCCTTTCATTCTTATTATATCGCGTTCTGCCTATAAAAAAGGGATGCTCCGGATATTTTAATTCAAATTATTTAAAATAAAAAAAAATCGACAAAAAGCTCTACGTAATATAGCCAGGTATTCAAAACAGCATAAACCAACCCATCTAATAGTTTTGTTGCTAGCTCTGACTGTTATTTCTACTAGCAACTGGTGGGCGACTATTCTTATCCTTAGTATTTTCCGTATCCAAAAACCAAGATCAGATTCTACTGACCACATTTTAATAGTTATTCTTATAGTATAATTTAGAATATTATCATGTTTACATGTAATATGCAATGAGGAAATTAAACTGTATTGATTGTAGTTGTAGTTGTATTTATGTACTTCAAAGCACCTAGAAATAATATTATATATGTCAATCATTGGTCACCTTATATTTAATATATTTAACAACACAATCTGATACTGATTTTGCTTAGAAAAACGTTGTGTTTCCCTTAGCTGTATATTTAATCGAAGTCACTTTCATTGGCTTTAACATTCAACATCATTGAAAAACTTGGCATCAAAAGTGCACATGCATGTATAATGAAACGAACAACACTTTTATTCATTGCTATAATCGTAATTTCTTAATTCAACCTGAGAACATCGTGTTTTATCGACACCAGATAACAGCATACGGTATGTGTGTAGATAAAACAGTTATTTAAGCATACACAATGAACACATTCATTCTCCTTGGTGGTTCCAACATAGAGTATATATGGTATGCAATGCACATAAATCGTCTAGAGAAATATAAAACTACAGACAAAACAAGCAAATTAGCTAAAATGATCCCTGCCGAAGATGTTATAGAGAGGAAAAGTCTTTGCGAGTTTAATGCTTGACGTGTTTTTGTGTTCGGTAATATTAGCTACAGCACCCTTGTGGCTGTCATGAGATTTCCCAAATAAAAACACGGTTATGTGTGCACCGTCCCCCGTTGATAAACATATCCTCATAGGTTTCCTAAAAAAACATTTGTCCATGTTACCATATACAGCTTCTGACCGATTGTAAAATAGACAAATTTATCATTCCAAGGGCAATAACATCAAACCTATATATCAGATCAAAATCATATGTACAGCATCTTCGAAGAAGATACATACTGTTATAAAGTGTTATAAAATCCCATCCATCCGTTGCTGTGATATAGCCCCTGACAGAAAAATGTGTATTTGTTCTTATCGATTTTAGGGCAATAACTTCAAACTAAGATGCAGATAAAAAAAAAATGTATGCACTATTGCACAATGATGATGCAAACTCTCATTAGGCTTCATAAAGTTCCAGCCATACGTTCCAAGATATGACTCAGGACTGACGGAAATGTGTATGTTCTGTTAATTCATGGACATTTTTAGCAAGTAGGGATAGTTGTATGTGTGAACTATCCCCAATGATGATTCGTACGCTCATTAAATTTCATGAAATCAGTTGATCACCACAATCGTGATGAATTTATTTTTCTTTTGCCTGAGTGAATTGTTTATTGTTATTCGGCACGTTCATATAAATAACATCAACAAGGTATTTATCAGTTAAAAACCACTGATGGACACATATTAAAAAAAAGTGTTTTGGAGTGGATGTTATTGTTTTGAAACAATCTCTGTATTAAGACAAATAAATCTTCTTAAAGTATTTCTTGCATGAAATAATTTATTTGTGAATCAAACTATCCATTTTAGACATCTAAAATGCAGGATATATAATATAAAGACAAATCAACTGAAAATTGGGCTGTATCTATTTGGAAGAATGTCTGTGCCCAAGTGCTTCAATGTTGTAGTAACATAATCTGATATAGACATATCTGTGTCACAATAAAGAGTTATTTAACCTTTTAGGGTTTCGGAAAAGCTCAAATTGACTTATTATTCAGTTATTTATTTCGATAAAAAGAATTAAATTAGACAAAATTGTCGCCTTCATGCTACACGGCTATTGTTTTGAACCGGTATGCAACAGAGACGTTGCACGTTTTGCACGTTATGGTATTTTCAGTGCCAACACCGGTTTTCGGCAATGCTACCAGTGTTTTCCCGGTAATTAATATAACAGCGAATGTATCATGAAACAGTTTCCTTAACAAACGTGCTGCTATTGGTAGTAAGGTATACAAAATATACCCATACACAGTCAAAATTCAATATCTCATAATTGGTGGTGTTTTAGACTTTAGCTCGATTTATCTCATTTTTAAATGAAATTGTAACATAGATATAAGGTACTAATAAAATTAGTATCAAACTTCCACACGTTGCCAGAAAGACAATGACTAGGTTGAAGTTCAGACTTGAACTAAGACTCAAATTAACATTACAAAAAGTGAAATACCAGATCAGACGACACATTAGAATGTGGCATCTTATCAGAGACGTCACGTTTTTGTATCAACATCTATTACAAATATTAGGGTTATCAATTTACAACCGACACTTTTAAATCAATCTAGCCATCGAGTTACCCCGTGTTGACATACAACTCTTTCGGTGCCAACTTTGAAACAGAGTTGTTGTTGTCATGATTATGTTAAAACGAAATATAGAAAATTAAAACAAATCTTAATATTTGGCTTTCCGATGACCCTTTAATTGATGTATTTTGCAGTTAAAAGTGAAGTCTCTTTTCAGACTAGGCATGTCTGGAACTGCACATTGAAAGCGAAAGTGTGTAAGTAACTCGGGAATAAAATAAAACGATTCATAAAAATATGTCAACTATAAGCATTTCGTATGCATCAACCTTTTCATCGCCAAGGCTGAATGAAGTCGACAGTGCAAAAAAGAGAAGTATCAGCACAGAAACGCCGTCGTGAAAGGCAGCGTCAGATAAGGGACTTCACTCTCTTGCAACAAAATATATTCCAAATAATATTGTTTCGGAAAAGGCAAAGTCTATATAACTATTTCTGTTATTTAGTTTTCTTTAAAGTATTTGATCCAAAACCAGTTACAACCGACACTTTTAAATTTGTCTGCAAAATGTTCAATATAATAGTGTTCAGCCAACTGATAGAATACCCCAAAACCTGAAGTGGAGTATGAATCCAAATAAAATAGTTGGAAATAGCAATATAGTACTTGAAAATAAAGGTTCTTAACCATTTTGCAACTTTCAATAAACCCTTTTACCACCATAGGCGACTCAAATCACCATTGTATCCATGCAGTCCCAGTTCAGACACCCCCTTTCAGGGTAAGAACTGTTTGACCTTATTGACGTTTTACACGAGCACATTCGCACACGTTGTTAACAAAAGGCATTTAACGAAGAATTGAGCACAGGCCGGGGCCATTTGTCAATCACCCAAAATAGAACTCTAGATAGAACTGCGTTGTTTAACGGGACTTATGGGCAGAATAAGTGCATTCAAGACATCGATGTCGTATTTTCTCCGTTACCCCGTCTGAATTCCCGTCGATTTAAATTATTCAAAGCTTAGGCTAGTATTCTATCAAAAATAATCTATATATATCAAACCCCGACTCACTAAAGTTGAATTCATGCTTTCATCGAAAGTTACGTATTACTCAAATGAATGTACATAATTATGTAGTTGCCTTGTGGATAGCCGTACAAATTGGGTTTATTTTTATTAATTCGATTGATCGGTACTTCGAATTCAATTCAAATTTCTGATATTTCGACTTTAAAAAAATATTCCGCATTTCTACTTTTACGCCGACTGTACACTGATAAAATAACAAATTGTAGAGCAGTTTGATCTACACATTTCAGAACCTCGTTGTACGGTGTTCACGCTGACGACATTGCAAAATGTGTAGACCTGGACTAGCCACACGTTCCGAGATGATCAATGTCTACGTCTTTTGCTATTCCTCACAGCCAAAACTGCTGTCCCTCTCTTCAAATTCACACCATTCAGGTCAAAATCTAACACAGCGATTTAGTCATTGAAACTGAGTTTTTAAAACACATTGGGACAAAATCGAGTACAGGGTCCTTATTGCTTACAGGAAATTATCACACCTCTTCTGTTGAAACATGTGCACAGCATTGGACTACTACAGTAAGCAAGCTCTGATAGCAACCACTAGGATGTTGAAAAAACCCAAACATGTTACATTATATATTAGCGATATTAGAGAAAACTTTAATATTACAGTTAAATCACAGACGGACAATGTTCCAATGACAAGCATGCGGAGCAATACTTGTTCATGCCCTTCGGCAAAGTAATCATGCCTTAACTCTTTCGGCACCGTAGTCGCCTAAATGCGCCATGGCAAAAAGTGCAGTCCTAGATCAGAAGCCGCCTTTCTAAGGAGGCGTCTGATCTAGCACTGCACGTTTTGCAATATAAATCAGTCGTATAATAAGTTATCAGCAATTGTTACTTTTTAAAAATATCATTTGTTTTTCTTTTCGTAAAACATTTGATCTGAAACGCGTCGCAGACGATAGTTTTAAATTTGACGCCGAAAGGGTTAAATCTAAGTTATAATTCGCCTCTGTAACAGACAACTAGTGACAACATTAAAGAATGTGACGTATTTCCTCGTTACCAGCATATGAGTCATATCTTACACTGTTTTCACAGCATTGTGCAGCCTTGTCGATAAATCTTACGCTAGCATACGGAGTAAATGGCTTACATTCGTGCGGTTGAATTTATTGGAAATAAATGCAGAATCAGATGATAGATGATGCAGAATACGACTAAAATGTTCAGTTGAATCTCGATATGTCGAAGTCGGGAGGACTTGTTTTGTAAATTCAAATAACCCGAAGTTAAATTCGAACTTCGGGTCATTCGAGTTGAAATATATAACCCCTTCACATCAAATCGTATTCACAAAGCAAACTTAATACTCGACTAAACAGTCATCGAGAATCGACAGTACATTTTAGCCCATTCCTTCACAGCAGTGCCTTTTAGCGCCTCTGTATTCGATGACTATTGAAAATATCGTGGGAAAATGAAGAATTTGCTCCGTTACGAGCAAATGCTTCATTTTCTACGATATTCGCAATACAATTCAAAACATGTTCTTTTTTCATGGTCGAAAAGTTTAACCCTTAGCCTGCGTTATGGTGATTATTCAAACAGCTTGAATCCATATCAGACGCCGAGTTATTCGGCGTCTGATCTGGATTCAAGTTGTTCGACACACAGACAATGGGTTCACTAAATTTTAAGTAAATCGGACGATATTAAAAATGAAGCAGACGACATGTTCAGCAGACGACAATTTTGTAGCAGGCCAAGGGTTAATAAAGTATGAGGAGGAAAGGTTTAAATCGTTTCGTATACTTAAAAGAATGTGCTCATTTACAATGAACTCTGACTGCAGGTTATAATATAATGCTTTAACGTTTGCATTGAAATTGAGGCGAATCATATGTCAGCTATTGCAAATTCATATTTTGTGTCATGCCTTAATGCACGGCGACGAACAAACGGGTTCACAGACATCTCATTTTCGCCTTATTGTACAGGAAACCATCAAACCATAAAGCGAAAAATAAAGTGCGACCTTCCCAATTATCACTACATAGAGAATATATAAAAGCGGTAAGTTGACATTAGTTGATATAAGTTGATATATGAATAAACTAGAACTGTAAGGCTAGCCACAGGCTAATGAGTACCCCCTGTCTAGGTAGAAACCTTTTTCGTTGTCGTTGTGAAATATAAATGTTGTTAAGTCTCTAAAAGCCATTAGATAAAATTGCAGTTAAATTATTTTTGACGAATATCAGTCTTCTTAAACCACGTTAGTGTCAACATGACAAAATGACATATACTTGGATCAGAATAAAAGCGACTAATTGTCATGTTGCAATGCGTAACATCAGATATTCGAAATATAATACGTTTTAATTTCAATTTAGGCTCGCGTTACATTGTATCTACACAATATATTGGTATTATTTTTGTGCATATTGATAAGTCTTATGTTTCCTTAATGCATTTTATAAAAGGTTCATAACACTTGCTTCTGGCTACTAAATAACCAGATGGCAACTCTGAACACAAGTGCATTCACATACATGAGCGTCTAACCTTCTAAGTCGCAGCATATGACGTAAGTCGGTTATAATCTAATCCCGCTTTGTAGAGCCGTCTTTAATAAAGAAATTACAGAGGCGTTCTATGTTTCCCGAGAATAAAACCATTATGTACTTTAATTATATGGAGGTTTATTGCAATTATACAGTATTTATAATGTGTGAGGAGAAAATTAGTCCTATTAAACCATCTCGCAAATTGTGTAATGACACTTTCATTTATGTTTATCATTTCCACATTTAAGTATTCCTATTTTCGTATTAGCGTATAGCAACCATGTGCAAATAAACTTTAGTTATCATTAAGATAATGATTTCCAGAAAATGGTTTAATTGAGGAAATTACTTTTATCTGAAATATGCCACTTCATATCATATAGAAAATGATAGGACAATATTGTTGTAGTATTATCAGATATTGGCAGAGTACAGTACAGCTCACGCGGGTCTGACAAATTCCGCGATCACATCACGGACATTTTCCAATAAACACGGATTTCCATCGTGGGTTCTTCGTGGTACTCCGTCGTGTTAAATTTTCGATTTTGCCTTCCCGTCGCGGAAAAGGTACCCCGCTGTTTCGAGCGGAGAGGATCAATCCATCACGGACCATCGCGGTGTCACCATGTGCCGTGATGGGTCGTGATGATGGACAGGTAATATGCTGAATAAAACACTCAATAGAGTTGAGTCGTAACTCTTTACTCCAAGTGCTATTTTAAGATGCATTCAAAAGGAAAGTATCTGGTGAAAAGGAAGACTATCTGCAAGTAGGCAAAAGAAAATTGCATTTGTTAATGGTTTTGAAAATATTATATGTAATAGAGCATGTGATCGTATGTTGTCTGCTACAGAGGCGTCAAAGGGTGTACCTGTAACTATGGAGTAAA
>JAULCE010738298.1:0-15001 GCA_032359355.1 Macoma nasuta | reverse complement strand
AAGTATCCATGACATCTGCAGCATATCATCACGTTCTTGTTTTCACCTGTATCTATAGACCACTTATCGTTTAATTGAAGTATCCATGACATCTGCAGCATATCATCACGTTCTTGTTTTCTCCTGTATCTATAGACCACTTATCGTTTAATTGAAGTATCCATGACATCTGCAGCATATCATCACGTTCTTGTTTTCACCTGTATCTATAGACCACTTATCGTTTAATTGTAGTATCCATGACATCTGCAGCATATCATCACGTTCTTATTTTCTCCTGTATCTATAGACCACTTATCGTTTAATTGAAGTATCCATGACATCTGCAGCATATCATCACTTTCTTGTTTTTCCCTGTATCTATAGACCTCTTATCGTTTAATTGAAGTATCCATGACATCTGCAGTATATCATAACGTTCTTGTTTTCACCTGTAGCTATACGTCTCTTATCGTTTTATTAAGATGTCCATAACACCTGCAGTATATCATCACGTTCTTGTTTTCTTCTGTAGCCATAGGCCACAAATCGTTTCATTATGTGTCAATTAGTCAATTAGTAAAACATCTATCTTTGACCACGACTCGTTTGATCCTTGTGTTTATGAAACCTGCAGTATTATATTATTGTCTATGTTTCAACTGTAGCATTGTACAACAAATCGTTTGATCCATGTGTTCAGGACACCTGCAGTATATTGTAACATCTACGTTTTACGTGTAGCGATATACTATTAGTTATTTAGTCCGGTACTGACCGACTACGGAAAAATAGGGGGGTCTGTGAAATTTATATGACATCTTTGGTAACTTTGAATATCTCAGATTTAATTGTAGTTGTAGCCTGATGATCGTTTGACCCATATGCACATGTCGCTTTGATCCCTGTGTCTATGTCACTTATAATAATCGTTTACATACCTATGTTCCAGTTTTAAGGGTGTAGCTATAGACAACTGGTCGTTTAGTCCCTTTGTTCATTACACCTGATAAATAATTACACCTTTATGTGTTAGCTATAGATCTGGACCCCTGATCGTTGATTCATGTAACTTTACCATATTGTGTGTTTTTAAACGGCTATGTTAAAGCTGTAGATGTAGGCGACTTCTCATCTCAACCCTGTGTCCATGTTCCCTGCAATAGAAGCCAGGGTCTATGATATAACTGAACATATTAACCATTAATCATTTGCTAAATGTATCCATGCTACCTGCATCATATTAAATGTCCATGTTTCAGGTGTAGATGTAGACCACAAATACTGGCTCCCAGTGACTAAGACAACTGTAGTATATTTAAACATACTTGTTTTAAGTGTAGCTGTAGACAACCAATCATTTGACCCCCGTGACTACATCTTCATTACATTATATCTTATGTTTCAACTGTAGCAATAGACCACTTATAATATGATCCATTGACCATAACACGCTCGTTACATTATATCTTATGTTTCAACTGTAGCAATAAACCATTTATAAGTTGATATCTGTGACCATGACACCTTCATTACATTATAGCTTATGTTTCAATTGTAAATGAAGACCACTAATCATTTGCTCCCTGTGATCATGACACTTTCATCACATTATGTTTCAACTGTAGCGATAGACAACTTATAATTTGATCCCTGTAGCCATGCCATCTATATTACATTATATCGTATGTTTCAGCTGTAACTGTAGACCATTAACAATTTTAACACTATAAACATGACGTCTTCATTACATTATATCTTATGTTTCAGCTGTAACTGTTGACCACTAATATTTTTAACCCTATAAACATGACATCTTCATTACATTATATCTTATGTCTCAGCTGTAGCTGTAGACCACTAATAATTTTAACCCTATAAACATGACATCTTCATTACATTATATCTTATGTTTCAGCTGTAGCTTTATACCACTAGCAATTTAAAACCTATAAACATGTCATCTTCATTACATTATATCTTATGTCTCAGCTGTAGCTGTAGACCACTAATAATTTTAACCCTATAAACATGTCATCTTCATTATATTTTATATTAAGTTTTAGCTGTAGCTGTAAATTACTAATAATTTTAACCCTATAAAAATGTCACTTTCATTACATTATATCTTATGTTTCAGCTGTAGCTGTAGAAATCAAATAATTTTAACCATATAAAAATGTCATCTTCATTACTTTAAATCTTATGGTTCAGCTGTAGCTGTAGACATCTAATTAGTTTAACCCTATAAACATGTCACCTTCATTACATTATATCTTATGTCTCAGCTGTAGCTGTAGACCACGTATAATTTTAACCCTATAAACTATCATCTTCATTACAAAATATCTTATGTTTCAGCTGTAGTTGTATACCACTAATAATTTTAACCCTAGAAACATGTCATCTTCATTACAATATACCTTATATATCTTATGTTTCAGCCCTAGCTGTAGATCACTTATAATTAAACCCCTATAAGCATGCCATCGTTAATACATTATATATTATGTTTCAGCTGTTACTCTAGATCACTAATAATGTTAACCCTATTTACATGTCACCTTCATACAGTATATATCTCATGTCTCAGCTGTAGCTGTAGACCACTCATAGACCACTTATAATTTTAACCCTATAAACTATCATCTTTATTACATTAAATCTTATGATTCAGTTGAAGCTATAGACCATTAATATTTTTAACCCTAAAAATATGTCATCTTCATTAATTATATTTTATGTTTCAGCTGTAGCCGTATGTTACTAATAATCTTAACCCTATAACCATGACATCTTCATTACATTATATCTTATGTTTCAGCTGTAACTGTAGACCACATATAATTTATACCCTATAACCAAGACATCTTCGTTACAATATACCTTATGTTTCAGCTGAAACTGTAGATCACTTATAATTTTAACCCTATAACCATGACATCTTCATTACATTATATCTTATGTTACAGCTGTAGCTGTAGACCACTAATAATTTTAACCCTATAAACATGTCATCTTCATTACATTATATCTTATGTTTCAGCTGTAGCTGTAGACCACTAATAAATTTAACCCTATAAACATGACATCTTCATTACATTATATCTTATGTTTCAGCTATAGCTGTAAGCCACTAATAATTTTAACCCTATAAACATGGCATCGTTATTACATTATATCTTATGTTTCAGCTGTGGCTGTAGACCACTGCCTCAGTAACCCATGTGTCCAAGGCACTTGTTCCAACTCTCCTAACAGCTTCAGCTGCTCATGCAACACGGGGTACAGTGGACCGACATGTGATCTTCGTGAGTAGCTAGGCATTTTCTGGTATATTGTATAAGTAGCGCGTTGGCGTTATGAACCTGTATGCGGGTTAAGCCTTTCTCGAAAACACCCATACCATTTCCGACATCGACTGAGTAGGTAATACTCGATATCGCTTTTCAATGGGTAGGATATTGTCCTTTTACTGATATAGTTGGTCAAAGCTATTTTGATCGTGTTTTCATAACTTGTAGCTCTTAAACTGATATTGGTTTTACACTCCACAGTAAACATATGTAATTCTAAATGGCATAACTTGAGTGTTCACGCCACGTGCTCATGAGATGACAGCTCTTATACTGAATAGATGTGGCTTTTATACTTTACAGTAAACGTATTTGAGTCTATCATAAACCGTGTACTCACTTCACATGTTTACGAGATGACAGCTCTTATAATGCTCACTGCCCATGTGTCTGACACTTATCTTGCTTTAGTATTTCGGAAGGACACACGATTTCTCGAAATACGGTTCTGATATATTTTATTAATCCACAGTGAATATACTAGACCTTTTAGCTTCGAACGTCATATACACGACACGAGTTCTCGAGATAATGGCACTGTCACTGGTGTATGTTATATATTATATAACAGTAAATATATTAGACCATATAGCTCCTAACGATATATACACGACACGAGGTCAAATGATAACGGTTCTGTCACTGACAATTTTTATTATTTTACAGTGAGGATAGTTGACCTTAAAGCTCCTAACATTGTGAGTTGAAAAGACAAATTCAAGAGCTGGCTGTTCTATTACTAATATACAATGTATTTAAATATTTCACAGTTAAGAAAGTTGGCCGTATATTTAGCTCCTTATGTTATGTTAAAGTGACGAGAGATTACAACTTTGTCACTGATATGTGCCACGTTCACGCGAAAACGGGCACTCTGACATAAGAAACAGTGTAACCCCAGACCAGCCGCCACGTAACTGTTTGCAATCTTAGAGGACATCCAATTCTACCTTTAAATGAATACAATGATAAATTTTGTGACTAGAAAATGAAATAATAGCGCTAAAAAAGAGCTGAGTCAGCGTTTTTTTATACGTCCGAGTGCCCCTTTTGTGACGTCGGCCATGTTTTATCATTTTACAGTGACGATACAAGATCCCTGTGTACCAAACCCGTGCGTTCATGGTTCGTGTGTTAGAAACGGTACCACTACAACCAACTTTCACTGTCGTTGTACCGGCGAATACACTGGACAATTGTGTGATCAAGGTATAAAGTTACGATACTATAAAAGTAAAGTCGAAGCTGTCTTGAGCGCCCAACAGATTTGATATCTTTATGATTATAAAAGACAGGTGGTCGTTTAATGCAAATCGTAAATAATGCAGAAAGCTCTTTGTGTCATCAGAGTAACAAATTAACCGGTTAACTTTTCGGTCAGGGCTTCCGGTTAACCGGTCGCAGTTTAAGTAACCGGTACATCCCTACTTTTGTTCTGCATTAAGTAACCACCTGTTTTAAAGACCGTAAACGACCCGGTTTTGATTGACTGACTGCTACATATAGGTATGACTTTACTTGCATATTGCAGTTAGAACAGACTACCGTTATTACTCTTAACCCTTTCACCGCCGTAGTCGCATTTATGCGCCGTTGAAAATAGTGCATTCAAATATTAGACGCCGCCTTATAAGGCGGCGTCTGATCTGGGACTTCACTATTTTGCAACAAATTTGAGACCCGTATAAACAGTTTTGGAATATACGAAAAACTATTTAATCGTCTCTGTGATTTATTACGCTAAAATATTTTAGCTGAAACTAGTCACAACCGCCATTTTTTAATTTGGCGACGAAAGGATTAAGTATTCGGCCACTCCAACGAAATATTTTAATCATCCTAACAAATTGACAGGCAGATTCCACCAAATGACATTGTGCTCAAAACAGTATGTTGTAAAGGCAAACAGTAAAGATCCTGATCAGACCGCTCGTTATGGATCAGTCTGATCAGGATCTGCACGTTTTGGCAATGCCCTGGCAGCCAAAGACTAAAGAGTTATTGCGGTAGCTCCAATCAGTCGCCATGTTGCAAGTGCGCGTTATTCGATATGTCATAAAGTCTAAATTTTCAACTATTCTGGTTAGAAAAGATTACTCCTTTGTACAAGTAAGGTTGAATATTCACTATTTTATCGATCTCACTCCGATTATCCGATTTGCTGCCAATATGGCACATGAAGAGGTGTTTACCTATCCACATTCTCACTCTTAGAAGTTTTGTCTTGCGTACGTCAATCAAACGTTTCGAAGACGGTGATAATGATTGAATTTGGCTACGGCTTGGTTCCGACTCGGTACCGACAAAAAGTAGGGCCATGGTGATTAGTTTTGTAATCGGTTTTGATCCAGATCAGATGCCGGTCAATACAAGGTCAATTATGTTATCAAATATCACCAAAATCGAAAGAAGTTTGATTCTATAGAAGACGATAACTTGAGCAGACGACCATTTACGTAGCCGTGATAATGGTTGACCATTTCACCACCCTAGTGCACTCAAATCAACAATGCAAAAAAGTGAAGTCGTAGATGGCGGCGTCTGACCAGGGACTTCATTTTTTGCATCAAATTTATTATCGATATAAGGGGTACGGTAATGCTAAAGTGTATTTATTTATTTCTTGTATTGCTTTTGCTAAAATATATGATCTGAAACCATTTACAACAGCCATTTATAAATTGGCGGCGAAAGAGTTTATAAATTGCTTTGCTTTCTGTTTCAGGTTGTCCTGGAATACCTGCTAACTGTCATGGTGGCGCTGTATGCGTAGTCCTCGACAATCACTTGTGTAAAGTGTGCCGTTTAGATTGTTTAAATGCTTAATAAAGCCCTGTGAATATATCACTTGTCTCCTTTACAATAAACAATGTATTGGTTATCGCCATTAAAAGATACAACATATTGGTTATCTCCTGTAAAAGGAAATATACATTTTTATCCTGCCACTAAGGCTTTTAGTGACCTAATAAATGGGGGTCGAATAAACCTTAGTTTATTAGGCTAATAAGTCACGTGACACAGGTTAACTTGTCTCTCATGACTGTGCTAATAAGTCACGTGACACAGGTTAACTTGTCTCTCATGACTGTTTACAGTGTAGGAATTTCAGCTTCTCCGAAACTAAACTATTTTCATAACAAAATTCAATTGGAAGTACATTTGTTTTTTTCGTTTTTCATTTCATATCGATTTATATAGACGTTTTGTATTAAAAGCGAAAGATGGCTGAGAAAAATGAGAGGGTGATAATAAAAATAAATAATCGATTCAAGCCGGGTTTGAACCCGAGTCGCCACCTTTGTACTTCCATCGCTTACCCTAAAGTGCTAATGCGGCTTTAATATGTGAAAATATTCATGAAGTGAAGGATTAATAACAAACCATATTAATATCAAATGTGGCCAAATATAATTATGTTTTAATGTTATTTTACCAGCCTTTTCGTTTGACTACAACTGTTTTTGTATTACCAATAAAGAATTATTTATTTTCATAAAAAATGACATGAACACACCTATTTTACAAGCAAAAACGAGATCTGCTAAGACCCTGATCAATGCAACTTTGGTAAAATCTATAATTAAGATACTGAAAGTAGAAGAGTTTGTTTGACTGGCTTGGAGCTGGCACTGGTCATTTGTTTAAAAGAATTCAAATAGATATATGAATAATGTAAGATTTGTTTACATTTTATTGAATTGGTGTTGATAAGCAGTGTATTAATTAAACAAACTATAGTTGGTGTATGGGAGAAGGATAAATCAGTGTGTATGAATAATGAAGGGGAATTGGGAAGCAAAAACTGTATTCCTCAAAATCTATGTTTCATTTCGTTAAAGTATTTTAATCAACAACTAGCCGCAGTAAATATTTTGTAACATATCGCAAGCGAAATGACAATAATGGCAAATAACAATTTGCCCCTATTTGCCGTGCCCGTTTAATAAAAAATTAAGAATATACTGATGTATCTTAGTTCATGAAAGTGTGTAAAACTCAACGTACCAAACAGTGCTCCATACACACAGGCAAATATAAGTTTCGTTTCGAAGGTTGTCAGGAATACCGATGTGGAAAGTGAAACGGAAATCAGGAACATAATGCAACCATGCATTACTCCCCTCTTTCTATAAAACTTATTTCCAAGCCACCCGAAAATTAATCTGAATGTTGTATTTGCAATTCCTGAAACAATACAGATAAATGAGCACCTTCGTAAGATTCAAGTAAGTGTCCAAGTACATCTTCAGATAAAAACAATTGCCACAGAAAAGTTGGAATTGTCCTTATGCTTTCACTGATCACGTCGTTTGGACAACCCGTGGCTTTAAGGAAACGCACTTATACACACACAACGCTAGTCAATGTAGCGATTCAGTAATATTATATATATATAACACGAAAGACAATATACTGTGGAATTGTTCTTGGCAGCACACGGGCTATACCATCCGCTTGAACACTTAACCATTTTCAGTTTGATGCTTAACTGTCACAAACTAAACCGGTTTGTAATAAAACAAATACGTCTTCAGAGTATACCACTTAGTACAAACAAGATACTTAACAATTACTTACCGTTCCATCCAGAATGGTTGTTGCTACCAGCGACTTGTGAGTAACGAGTCTGATCATGTAAGAATGGGGTTGGGAATTCCAGCCAAGATGTAGCGGTAAATTATTCAGGGTGAGTAGAAACAAACATTACACTGTTTGGTAATAAACTAGCGAACAAGACTACCAATGGATTTAAAGATAGGGTAATATACTTGCCAATCGCAGACATAAGCCACGTTTCTTGTTGTGAATCCATCCCCATGGATAAAACCTGTTTCGGTAGGAAGGAGAAAGGCACAAAAAATCCAAGTCCAAATGAAAAACAAGATAGTAGAATGCAAAGGCATTCAAAGTCCCGCATTATTGTCAGTATATTACCAAACATAACTCCAAATGTAACATGTTGCATGCATGCAAATTTGTAAGTTGAGCCAACACAAGTCTTATCATTTAAAATGTCATGTTTGTTATCTGTTATGTTTACGTTCACGCATTGTCCATTAGCAGGGGCGACACTGTATACGGAAGAAGATGCTAAGCTATCCTTGTCATCTATGTAAGGACAATGTATATCAAAGGAGGCAATAGTTGGTTCACGAGATGAGTCATCAGATAGTTTTTCATTGGAGCAGACATGTTCTGTATCACTTGAAAACTTACATGCTTTATCAGCTGAGTCAGCACCTGACATATCAACATAATCCTTATGCGTTTTATCAACTGAGTTGGAAATCGATCTATCACTATCAATTTGATCGGTACCTACTCTTTTAAATGACTCATTACAATGTTCTTCTGCTGGTTTCCTATGAGAGTTCGGCTTGTTGTGTTCAATTCTCCCGCCGGAATAGGGCAACGCTAAGCCACAGGCAACGCCATTCAAACATATTCCAGATAGAAGGATGAAAGTTCCACGCCATCCATATTTATGTAGAAAGAGATTCGTCAGCTGATTCATAACAAATGTCCCGATCCCTGTAACAATAAAATCAATTTTGTACTACAGACGAACATCGATATATCGAATTCGGTTAAGCCGCAGTCATGATTTAAACGAATTAAAAGTAATAAGTCAAAAATATTTTCTCTCTGTCTGTACGTATCGGAATTGAAAGGGAGGGTGTAAATATCGTCAACCGACTAAATGACAATAAGGTTCGACCATATGTTAGATTACAACAAAGCTCCATTTCTTCAAACATTTCACAATAGATGCGCTAAGAACATCAGCTAAAACACCATTGTAACCAGTTTCTCATTTTATTAGGACACCAGTAATAGCTAATTTAATTACTTTCTGAAACCATTTGAATTCGTGTATTAACACAAACTGAATTTAAGTTAACTGCTTAGATATCTGATTGATATCAGAAAACATACAGAATGAATATGATATCGATTTAAGCATATGAGCGCCGCTGTGCGATTTACAATCATAAGGACTTTTAAACAATGTAGACAGAGATTTGACGTGGCAACTGATCTTGGTCTACACTGTTTGAAACTTGCCAAAATCATAACTATAATGTTCTTTACCGTTCTGATTAAATGTTTTACATTGCACGATATATTATTTCTTACATGACATCTGGTATAGATCTACACTGTTTGAACTGTCTTAAAGTTGGAAATCGCACAGTCTCAGTGCTCATTTATTATTTGAACGCTGTCCTTAACGTCAATAAAGGTAGACACAGTTATGAACTGCCCCTTCCTATTAAATAATTTTTCGTGAATTACCAGCACCACTGAAGGCTATTCCTACAGCCAATGCTCGTTTTTTCGTGAAATGTTCCATCACACACGCCAAGGGTGCTGTTATCATCAGTCCATACCCGACTCCTGAAATAACAGAGACACGTTGATATAATGACTTCCCTCCCGATTCAATATGCATCCGGCCATTGTTTAAGTATATAGAGGTACCATTCGTTGGTAAAAAATGCTGATCTATAGACAAATAAATAACGCAATTGAGACAAAGCAAAAGCGTTGTTCCAAAACGAGGGAGAATTGGTTTAAAGCGGTCGAGGAAGTCTTTCGAAAAGACAGCGACAATATTGATCAAAATGAAAGAAGAACCCTGTATAGAATTAAGGAAGTAGACATAAAATTGGGACGAAGTAAGTGATCTAAAGTGTAGAAAAGCGTAGATTCGACTCTTAATTGTGTAACACTCATAGTAAAAGAACCATCTACTTATAGAAGACAGCTATCCTTTTCATACTTTTAATCTTCGTTTGATCTGATTAAACGTTTGAACGGGTAAGAAATATCTCATCCAACTTGACTATTCTACAATACATTACCGCAATCCATATTGAATCAGTAAATATGATGTTACATGGTACAGAACTCAAGCTTTTTTATGCCCCAACAACTAAAAGATGTGGGTCATATAGATAAGCCTTTGTCTGTTTGTGCGTACATCTATCCGTCTATCCGTCCGTCATAACATCCGTCCGTACGTCCTTACGCGGAGAGTTGTTTTGGGTTCATTAACCTGTCCAACGTTCGTACGTCCATCGTCCGTACGTCCCGAGAAGTTTGTGTTTCGCATAACTCTCAAAGCATTTGTACTACACACTTGAAACTTCAAGGATATTTTGTTCAGGGTGTGAACTGGTGCACATAGGTATATTCATTCAACCACAATTAATAAAACCGGAGTTATTGGCTTTGATATTTGTAAAAATATGTCAATTTTGACAAAGTGAAAGTGGGACATCTAGCTTTACATATATATTTCTTCACTTAAGCAAAGGTCGATTTTTTGCTAAAAAACTTGCTGTCCCTTTGCATCCAGATTAAATGCCTGACCTGCAAAACAATCTGGTAGTAATGATTATTTTGTTTCTGGTAAACAAACTACTTCCAATTTCTTTTTGTGTACAAATAAAAGATCACGTTGACGTTTATATCACCAAAATAACAAAAGGTCATACTCTGTTGAAAAAGTAATATACATTTTAAATATTAAGATGCAGTTGTTAACTTTTGAATTCACAATATTCCTACATGGTTTCGGTAAAAGTTCAAGGTATGATATTTAAAGTTATTGGTCATACATGTCTAAAGTTAAAGATCAAGTATTTTATTAAAACCACATGATATAGAGAAACAATCAAACTCTTTGGAGCCTGAATCATTATAATCAGGCTGAATTTGTAGTAAATGGTCGTGATATGGCAGTGGAAATATTACTTACCACAGACAATGCCATATGTCAAGTATAGCACACCCATATTAGGAGCAAATGCACTGCAAAATAATCCACTGGAAAATATCAATGTCCCGACAATAGTCAAAAGTCGCCTGCCAAAGGCATCTGAAAGCGATCCAGCAAACGGCGCTGGAATGTAAAATTACAAAAAGAAGATTATTTAAGTGCACAGGCAAGCAATGTAGATCCAGTTTAACCACTTGGTATCCGATGCATCTACTGGTCAAGGATTGCACTGTGTGACACTTATAAGACAAAATATCAAGACATATTTTGAATTATAGCATTCAAGTATATCACTAAAGAGAAGTATATCATAATCGAATCTTAAAGTCGCGACTTAAAATGACCTAAAATGTTTGCAAGTTTATATAATATAAGTGTTCGTACTACAATAATTAAATGTTATTGTAAGGATGAACGTGGTACACTGTATAGTGTTTATTATGACTGTACTACTGGTTTCAAAACAAAACCATTAAAAAGGCTTAGTAGTATATTATTGTTTACCAATAGACTTGCATAACAAAGGAATGACCTTTCGTTTTTTCTACACTTGGTCGTCTTGTACTTTACAATTTCGAAAAGCAATGAGTTTATTTCTAATATGTTTTGAATATTGGTATACCCTTAAGTGGACAATATTTTGAAGCTGGCTCCAAGCTCTTGCATGTTTTATTTGTTCTCATTAATGAGCGTTTAAGTTGTGAAATAATGCCCTTCAGCAAATACATGTGGGAAGGCTGAAACATTTACGTTTAAACAATGTTTCACTTGCAGCTGTAAAATGGTCTTTAACTCCTACAATGATTTACATAGCAATCAGTTACAGGGCATTAAAAAACGCTTCTATTGAGGAAAGGGTTACGGAATATCCATATGACAGCACTTCAAGGGTTTAAGTGAATCTAGTAATGCTTACCCGATAACGCAAGACTGCCAAGAAACGTCCCTCCTATAGCCGCCACTGGAGCTGTTGCCTCGTTGAAAACATTTATAAGCACAGGCAACAGTAGTCCAAATGAAAACTTTATTCCACCCGTTAGAAGAATCACTATGAATGCCGATCCAACAACCACCCAGCCGTATCCGCCATCATCGCTTTTGTCCTGTTTCATGACGTTGTGTTTTCCCTGCACCAACATAAACAAACGTATAAGACTAAACCAAGGTTCTTATATTGCTACTATTATATATCCATTTCAGATTTATATATATTTTTCCTGTACAGTCGACAGTTGTTATTTCAAAATTGATGCCACAATTTTTATAAGTTGGAATAACCCGAAATTAAGTTCACACTTTAGGAAAGTCGACAGAACGTAGTCTCCCAACTTACTCATATCATCAAAGCAACCATATTTATCAATGGTTCAAATTTTAGATTCGATTAAAGCTTGAAGTCGACTTAACCGAGTTTGCGATATAAAGATGCGTCTGTACTTGTAACACTTCTTGAGCCTGAATCTTGTGATTTTGAAATGATTGTAAGACCAATGGCCTTTCCTCGATTTCTCATGCGTCATATTGCGTATAACTTTTAGCTCTACGCCAAATCGGTCGCCGGCTCAAACTTACTTCTGCTCTTATCATAAGGCATGATCAAGAGGTATTGAAAATGAATGAACCTATGGTTTACGTGTAACACAGCTTGACTCCGTATCAGACGCCGCTCTGACTCGCATAATTGACCCAACTCATGATATGACTACTCGGGAAAAGGATAATTTTAAATATCAATTATAAACTCTCATTTGCAAGTTTATTACTTTACATGTTTTACCCATTGAATGAGAAAAAAAGCTTTAGAAAAGTAAAATTTAAAATCAAGACATGATGAGGTAAGACATATCATTATTCGTAATTTCGATTTGTTTGGCCAATGTTCCTGATCTAATGTTATATACGTCAATCATTTTGAAAGAGTTACTCTTATAAATTAAATCGTGGTGCAAACAGTTGTATGAGAATTGATAATTCGCGCTTACATCTAATGAAATGACATTCCGAAACAAACTAGTAACAGCTGTGGATTTAACATATCACACATACTTAAAATGTAATGTAATATCTAGCTAGTACTATCAACAAGTATTAACTTGCAATCGTGTATACATATTGCCAGAAATTAAAAAATGAATTACTTTAATTTTAATGAGTAAATGCTATCATTGAATTAATTAATTTTTTGTTCAGCATACCAGTCGAACCTGAATCATTAATTTTAATGTTCAACATAAAGTCGAACCTCAATATGTCAAACTTGATTTTATATATATTCACATTTCCCGTTATATCCCATTCGTTTCTAATAACATGTTTTGATTAAATAAAGTATCGACTAAAATACCGACTCAGACTTACACAGCCACTAGTTATTTAACACATTCAACTGTAGTTTGACATGAAATGCTGATACGATTATGGTTCAATCATAGATATAGATAAGAACAGGTCAGTGTAGTAGCTGATGTTTTTTCTATTGAATCCTATAAAAGCAGCTTTAGCGAACGTTAGCCGAATTAAATTAACTGAACTAGTATTCGATGTATCTTGTCACTTTGGTATGTTAAAGTTTTCGTTTTAAATTTTCGCATAACCCACTAATTAAGCTTTTTAAACAGATTTTCGGATGGGCAACTTAAGGTTAAAGTTTCCTGATGATAAATTTGGTTCCAGATTGAATATTATCATGAAACTTGGTCAGAATGTTTTTTTTTATAATATCTCGCATGGGATTGACCTAGGTCATGTTGGATGAGAAGGTAGGTCACTTGGTCAAATCTCAGAAAATATTTCTACTTTTGGTTTCCGGATGATTTTAGACTTTAGTTCAAGATGGACTATTTTCATTTCATGAAACTTTGTCAGAATGTTTATTTTTATAATATCTTGCATGGTATTGAAACTGGGTCATATTGGATTAAAAGGAAGGTCAGTAGGTCAAATCTTAGAAAACATTTCTAAACACTATAGAGGTCACATTTTCAACCTATTTGTGATGCAGGTTTGTCAAATTGATTGTTATGATAATATCTTGCAAGAAATTGAAACTAGGTCATGTTGGATAAAAATTAGGTCACTATGTCAAATCTTAGATATCTATTTCTAACTTGGTTTCCGGATGATAACTTAAGTTCCAGATGGAATATTGTCATGAAACTTGGTCAGAGTGTTTATTATGTTCCCCACAAAGTGGGGGCATATAGAATTGCCCATGTCCGTCCGTACGTCCGAAAGATTTTTTTATATTCTTATTCTTCAAAATTATAGCCGATTCTCACCAAACTTTACACACAAGTTTGTGACTATAACATCTTGATCAAATACGAAAGCCATGTAAATCACTTTAGTCATATCGGAATTATAACCCCCTTAGTTTTGTGCGAAAATATGGCTTTTTTGACAAAGCGCACATGGGTGCATCTGTGTCCTAGGGACACATTTTATACTTCTGATAATATCTCGCATGGGATTGAAACTGGGTCATGTTGGATGAAAATATAGCTTATTAGGTCAGATGTTAGATTTTGTATATACACTGTAGAGGTCACCTTTTTAACCTTAGTTTATAGTTTACATTTATTAAGTTGTTAAGGAGTTATCATATATAAAATATATTTGAACATGGAGAGGATGGGGTAAAATGTTTCTTATAACATGTCTTGCTGAATGGAGGAATCAAATATAGAATGTTTGTTATCTTCTATCTTAAAGCCATATTATCCTTCAAATTTCGTGAAAACAGTGTGATTCCCTTTCATTCATTCATAAACTATGCAAAATATTACTGTGGAATCCGTGACTCTTTCAAACAATACATAGTTGACTGCGTAGTATTAATATTGTAAACTGTTGATTTCTTAGAGAGGTGGGACACCTC
>JAULCE010738187.1:0-15001 GCA_032359355.1 Macoma nasuta | reverse complement strand
ATCAAGGTTAGCTTTTGGATGTGGATCTTGTAGGGTGTATTTGACATATCTTGCATGATCTATTTTCTACTTTTAGTACGCTATTTACGACTGTGATTATAAATGCCAACATATTAAATCCATTAGTTCAGCATTTGATCGTGACCTAAGCATATTGACACTCCGACAATTTCTTCACCATATTTTAAGTAAATTAGGACGACATCTTAGAATTAATTGAAGGACAACATGGACATAGGGTTAAACTTTTTACTGTCATTTGAAGGCGGCGTTTGATCAGGGTCCTCACCTTTAAGTAACAAAACACATTCCGAATAAAAGAATTTCGGAAAAGCCATAATTTGTTCAATTGCTTCAGTTATCTATTTTGTTAACATTTTTGGCGGCGAAAGAGTTAAAGTTAACTACGAGATCTTCCACCAACCGAGATGCGCAGTCCTGCAAAACGTTCCCCGAGAATGCAGTGGTCTGCCCTTTCTGTTTCAAGAAGTTTATCGAACATTTGAGTGACTACCTTTAACGTTAAGCTATTAAAGCGACATTTCCGACAGTTTCCAAAACAGTATCTACGAACAGAAGTGAACGACACTGCATATCTTATGCTCTTCGGAGAGCGGTTTGGACAAATGTTGAAATGTTTATTTAAAACTTGTAAATACAGAGATACGTAGTTTAAAATTAATGACAATTAGTCATTACTGCATCCATGATGGCGGATATACCTGTAGACGATGATGTGCGACTGAAGAGGCTCTATGTCCTGTTGGGAAGAATAGGCGGATTGGATGAATATGTTTGGGATAATATGAATCATGAAGAACAAGTTAAGTCTTTCCATGTTGAGTATGAAATACTTTTTGAAGCAGATGAGACGAGTGGTAACACGCGCGAGGACCGCTTTACATCTGAATCAGTACTGAAAGGAACAATTACGGCAAAAGAAAAGGCGTTTGCGACAAAAAAAAAGTTATCAGGAGCTAGTGAAATAAAAGAGGAGACTCTTCTACATAGGGCAATTTCTCTCATTAACTACAAAGACGATCAGTCTGACCATGCCCTGAATGAGATCATTAAAAAACTCATACAAAATCTTCCTTTCCTTTTGAAATGTGACAGAAGCGGCTCGGAATATGACGGAGAAAGCCCTTTGCACTTGGCTGTATTAAAGGAAAATGTAAAGTTGGTGAAGAGTATTGCCAAGGCAATGAAAAAGAAAGAAAACAATTTTTCACTTGACCCAGTGGCATTAGGCTCTAAGTTTGATAGAACTGTTATGATGGCCGGTACCCCGCTTTGTGTCGCAGCGCTCACATTGAAACAAAAGATTTTTAAGATTCTCGTTGACGAAGGCGCCGATATAGCGGGAAAAAATAAGGATGGTGAAAATATGTGTCACTCTTTAGTTCGGTACGCCCACTACTCTCCTGATAAATTGGACAAAATCTGTGAAATGCTTGAGTTCATTCTTAAGTGCAAATGGAAGAAGGGGAGAGAGATTATTCCAGAAACGCAGAAATTACTGATGCTGGGAAACAAAGATGGTCTAAACCCACTCCAGCTAGCCACAAAATTTCGTCTGCATAAGATTTTTAAGCAGCTGTTCGGTTATGAGGTATGTGTAACGATTTGGCAGTTCATAAAGTCAAAAAATCTTTACTCGAGATTTGTTCTAACTCAGAGTAGATTTCAATTTTAACGATTGTGTTTGAAAGTTTCATTTAGATAAAATGTTTCTAAAACTGTGTGGTTGATATTTTAGCTTAATGCAATATTAGCTCATGAAAATATATTATGTGAAATTTATAATTAGTTTTTATTACAAGTATCGACTTTTCTTGATCAGAGTATTTTGTTGCGTTTCTAGTTTTTCATGTTATACAAGCATAGTTTTCCTCAAAACCACGTACAAAAGTGAAACTAACTAAATTGATGATTTAACCGGTTTACCGACGATTCGTCCCGGTTTGGTTGCGGTTTAATTTCGCGTATAAACCGGCTCAAAACGCCCAGAAATCACATGATGATCTTTACAAAGCGCATTATGAGTTTTTTGAATGTTTTCAATCGGTTCGTACGCCACATTTGAATCTATTCAATGGATACCTAAATGTCAATAAAAGGTATCCAGCATTTTAATCGTTCGCGGAATTTCAATATTTTCCAGGCATACTGTAAGCCAAACCTCCGGGACTCCTTGCGTGATGACCAGTCGTATGACGTAACAGAGATAGACACGGTGCCAGTGCATATCTCAGCAGAAGATAGTAGAACTAATAAAAGCAAAGAGGGTCATGTTTCGCTACTTCCCACAATTCTGTTACAAAGCCCACAATCGGCTATACAGTTTCTCGAATTCCCACCAATTCGACAGGTCATAGAGCAAAAATGGAATCGATACAGGTGGTATGTTTTGGCTTTAGGAATTTTCCATGTGGTGTTTATGATTTTACTTTTCTACGCCGCCTTCAGAAGAGCAAACCTCACCAATGACCCAACCGCGAATCCAAACGAGACATTGTCAGATCGTCCAAACTTCACTGAAAAGGTTCCAACAGAACCATTTGTGACTGGCGTGTGCATCATGGGATTTATAATTGGTATTATATACATGTACATAGGTTTGCAAATTACAAGCTACTTTAGAGGGTATAACCAAAACACTTTAAAATCAAACGGCATTTGGAAACCTCTTAAATACCCTCATTCTAACATCATTCACAAATATATGTTTGTTCTTTTTTCTTTAGGTCTTATTTCAGATTTCTTATTAGCGGTGAGTCAAGTTGACACTTATGAAAACTGGGCGTTAATTGCAGCCGTGATCATAGGCTCATATTTGTCGTTGTTCTTTCTTCAGATGATAAAATATTTTAGCTTCTTCACAGCATTGATACAGGTTGCTATGGTAGACCTAGCGAGATTTGCATTTGTCATGAGTATTTTCCTTCTGGCATTTTCAATGGCTATGTATATGATTATGCAAGGAGCAGATTCAGAGGATGATACGTTTCGTTCATACGGATCTACATTGATGAAAATGTTTAATGTCATGCTTGGTTTGGGAGACATTGATACCTTGTTTCATGCCAGACATCCGGCTGCCGCTATTGTAGTATTTGTTGTGTTTGTTCTACTAACAACGATGTTGTTACTTAATGCCCTACTTGCTATCATGGCAAACACTTGCTCCAGTCTTCTCTCACAATACGGTGACGTAACAGCGTACAAGTTACATTATCGCCTACACAAACTTTCCACAATTCTTTTCATTGAAAATATTCTTCCACAAAAGTATCAGAAAGGCGTCGGTGAGATTAAAGAACAAAAACGATTCAAGGGCGCAAAATGGTACACTAATGTTAAACGCCGTATGCTAGACCATTCGAGCCTTACAACGAAATATGAGAAAGATCAAGAGGACTTATCATCAGTGAAAGGCCTGTTGAACTACTTCAGGGGTAGTTCAAGTAAGAGTAAAGGCAAAAAGAAAAATGGTTCAAAAATCGTTCCGAGAGTGATCCGTTATTTGGCACCTACTACTGTGGATGTGAAAACCATGACACCTGTTGATCAACCAGCATTCGTAAACAGAGAATAAAAAACCGAATAAACGATAACTCACTTACAATGGCAAACAGTGTACAGATAACAACATAAGTTTACGATGCGGGTTCTAGCTCATTACAACCCACTGCTATTTCATTAATTCACAGATTGCCATAAAGCTTTAGTGACACTTAATCCATTCGCCGCTGAATTTAAAACTATTATAACGAAATAAAAACTGATATAATTAGATAAACAATGGCTCTTCCGAAACCTTCAATGCTCTTGTAAAAATGCCCCTGATAAGGAACCGCCTTTATTAGACGGCGTATGATCAGGAAATAAACTGATTGTTATTGGGATTTGAGTTGCCTGTGGTAGCAAACGGACTACGGCTTTGTAACCAATATTAATTTAAACATGTGGTCCAAACTGTTTTCTCACAAACCCAATATAAAGACAAACTGGCACTTGCGGGGTTAAGGACACCGAAACCTTATTTTTGAGATTGCAGTCCGATATCCGGTAGCTTTAATTGTTATACGAACCGATTTAGAGTCAATTTCTATGATGTTCTTATAAAGATATGGTTAGATCGACATGAATGGTATCTCCAGGACAATTATTTGTAAATAGCTTTGTGGTCTATTGATACCGTTGGTCGCTTGCAAAACAAGACGTGAAACTCGGTAACGCCGTATGGGAACGAGGCCTGTGATCATACGCTTAGTAACCTAAGTGATCGACTATGTAGTTCAGATATTAACTTGCTTATTCGCTTCCATTACAGTTTTGAAACTTATTTTGTTTTACCGAAATCGCATTGGTTCGGTTTCGGCTAAATATTGCATACAAACCGGTTCAAAATCTCAGACACCACATAAAGTGATTTTTAAGCACGTCATGCGATTTGTTTTAGAGTTTTGAGCCGGTTTGTACGCCATATCGACCAAAAATGGATCATCAGCGATTTGGTTCCTGTTCGTTTCCGATTCCGGTTTCAATTTAATTCGTTTCTGTACTGTATGTAGCTAATTTCGTATTATGTGACTGTGCGTCCATTAGCTTCGACCGGTTTAAACCCCAAATGTTGTTTTTCCCACTGACCGTTCCAAGGCGGTACTCCTGTCTTCACCCTAGCAATATGTCTGTAACATGTCTCTATGTGTTTTCTACATGTTTGGGCTCGCGCGCTCGCGCGTATTTGTATGTGTGTGCTTGTATTAGCGTGTTGAAAGCAAACTTGTACCAGTGCTATTTGGATGAATGTTTGTGTTGAATGTGGTGTGTTCTGTGTGCCCCTTTTCTACTTTTAGTCGTGATAAGCATGTTACGAGCTGAAATAAGGTCCTGATGCAGGTTTGACTAAGGATCTCAAACTGAAAGTTTCTACTCACAGTGTTGCTTGTTTTAGTGATAACAAGTGGCAAAGAAATCCTACAGAACACACATTTTGCATCATTATCTTAAAATAAACTCACTATTCATACCTGCTAATAACTTCATTGAGTGCACTTTTGTATGTTTGATGTTTTTGGAATGATTAATGATTTTGTAGTTTTCTTTCAGATTTAAGCCTTTTCTCCATATACACGCATTTTAGCTCCTCTATAGCTACTGGCATTGAAAGCATTGAAGGAAACGAAAAATTTGCTCGTAACGAGCAAAAGCTCCATTTCATTAAATGATTTTAATAAAATTAAAACATGGCACGTTTCATTTTCCTGAGTTTTCTTTTGTTTTCTTTAGATTCTTTCCTTATGAATTAGTCTTAAAACAGAATGTGGAGAAAAGTATTAAAATTGCAATTCTTGTTGTGTTATTAGTGTTTTCTGATAGTTGAAATCTATTCAAGCAATTAGAATCCAGGTGAGACGCCGAGTTATTGAATCATATTTCTTATGGTATGGTCGCCTTCGTAAGATTTCTACAACTGTAGATCAAGAGAATTCGTCATGGAAAAGAAGGGGTTTAATCAGTCTCACTGCTTGCAACTCATCAAAGTACAATCACACCTTTCATCAAATTATGATGCATGGATATCGCTAAAGACAGATGATTGCATAGGCAGAAAAAAATATAACACAGAAAACGATCAAAGGAGGTTTTATTCAACAGATGAGAGAATAATCTATAAATATTTATAGCTGTACAGTCAAACCTGTCATTTACGGCATTCAAATAAGGTATCATAGTTATTGGTTAAAGGTTGCCGCTTCACGCAGAATGTAATGCAGAAAACTTTAAAGAGCTTTCTGCATTTACTTTCATCGTGCATTAAGCGACACCACCTGTCTTAGAGACCACACATGACTCAATTTTAGAGTGGCCGCTCAACACAGGTTTGGCTTTATATACATGTATATGTATGAGCGTCGCTGTCTAATATTCGTTCACAGGGCCTTTCAAAAATGTAGAACTAAACCAGTTGTCATGAGGATCCGGAAGTGCCATGATGTGAGACATGGCGTCTGGTCTGGGTCTACATTTCTACATTAGCTGTAACGTCTCAGATTTAAAGTAATACGTGCTTGTTATTCTTTTTGCATTGCTTGGTGCACTCATTTATTATTTTGTATAATTTAGTAGTTGTTTTAAATGTGGTTTGCATTCGCTGTAAGGCGTTTAAGCCACAACGGCTTAGCAATACTGACTTCCGGTCTCCTGGTGCCTTATGATGTCACCTAGGACTGTAACCCAGATGGTGTTTTTATTATCAGTGAGGCAATCACAAACAATGTTCAAGTTTTTAGTTACACCCAGCCTGGATTCGAACCCCGGCTTTCCCGCTCCCCGAACGGACGCTTTAACAAGTACCAATGTTGTTGTATAATACTATTGTAGCGAATACAGTGTAGATTTTAAGTCTACAACTCACGACTGCAAACAGTAAGGATAGTGGATACATACATTCAAACCACGATAACGATATTTATTGTACAGCTTATAATTCAACTAATCGAGTTATCCTAATAATTAAGTAATAATTAAGGTTCGACTGTTTATAATTACCGCATAATGGGAAAAGTTTATGTTGAGTGTACATGTCAATCGCTGCAAGTTTCGATTGACACATTAACATATTCGTCACTGATTGTACTTTCCGTACCTATTAAAGATCTCACCTGCCAAAATAGCAAGCGGTTTTTATACGTGTACTAGACGCCTAGTGATTCGATGCATTGATTGCCGTTTTTTTCCCGAGTAATGTCATCCACCAATATCGTGCGGTCTGTGTCGTATATCTGACTAGAATGCGGAATCTAATCAAATTGAAAGCGGAATCGGAACCGAACCGAAACCGTATCGGAGGTAAAGCGAGAGTATAACCGTTTTACGGGCGATAGGAGATACAAACCTGTTCAAAGCTCTCAATTTTATAAAGCGCATCATGTGATTTCTGAGAGTTTCGTTCGTATCAAATATCGGTTCGGTTACGGTTAAACATAGAGTTTGAATCGATTCAAATCTCCCAATCCCTATTTTAATTGAATTGTATATATTTATATTATAAAACAACATGTACATATAGTTGTTTCTATCTATGATATCATGGTACAAGACAATACATTGATGATGTTTATCAGTTGCAAAAAGTTTAGACCTTGATTAGACACGGTGACCGAAACAAGGTGATTGGTCTTGATCGAAACTGTTTACATATTACATGTATAAAGGCTTGCTTTCTTATAGTATAGATGTTAGTTAGAAGAAATAAAACCAAAATGAAAAATCTTCGTTTTTACTTTATTTTATCCATCTCGTAGGCGGGAAACAGTACATAATTGGACACGTGATACATTGTATATACACTGTTGTGTTTTGATTCGCTGCTACAATTATTGTCATTCAGTGACATCTGTAACGGAAAAACCTATATGCTTAGATAACACAGTCAACGGTTAGGCGTTAAGGAAGCAATTGTTTAAGGGTCAGGGTACCTTAGCCATGAGAAAATTACACATGGATATAAAATTCCAAGAATTAAAGAGACTATATGTAAAAATCCGACGCTTGCCAGTTGTTTACATTTGTAGCATATCACAAGTACCCTCAACCACACAATAGGGTTTTAAACAAGGAACGGATCAACCTCGGGTTAAGATAATATTGTCTTAACATTTAACCCATGTTTGATTCGTTACATCTCTCTCTCTCTCTCTCTCTCTCTCTCTCTCTCTCTCTCTCCCTCTCTCTCTTAGGATTTACCCTTTTATCCATGAGCTTTGTGTTCTGGATTTATCAGAGTGGAAATGGAAAGTATCTGAATAAAAAAATTCAAATTATTTAACAGAAAATCCCATATTTGAATGCAATTGATATCAACGTGTCAGAAATCAAGGATTAGCTCGTGCGCAAACTTTCCATTTCATAAAATGTTTTCAAAAGCCATCAATTACAATGGCGCTTCTGTGGAGGAAACTGTTAACACTATTCGATTGACTATTAAAGCACTTTCCTATACAGATTAAATGGGTTTCCCCTTATACGTTTCAAAATTACGCTGCTGCTATTTTCTGAAAAGAACAACTTTATACATGAAGCCATGCAAAAGGAATGCCCGCTTTACAGTCGCGAGATACGATACGATACGAGATCGGCGATGTTTTCAATAATAGCCATTTACACTCTCAATGTTAGTTGCTGGCGTAGATTCAATATGTTAGTTTTAACTTAACACTTCCCACAGGCTTTATTTAGAAAATGATTTGAATAATATCTGGGAAAAAAAGTCACTTTTGTTGTTTCGACATCATTGTAGACAACAAAGCATTGGCTTATTACGAGCTAATTCTCCATTTCCTACAAAGTTTTCAAAAGTCATCAGTTACATGTTTAGAGGCGCTCATGTGGAGGAAAAGATTAAGCCGAAGTTTTTCTATTGAGGTCCTACAACTGATTAATATTATAAAACTCTGATTATGACGAGGTTAAAGCAGTGTTAATCCTGAGGAAACCTTCAAAAAACGTCTTAAGCTTAGAATGTGTTCAATCTCACCCTTGAATCAACAATAGCTGCACTAAAAGTTCAAGAATTTCAAAAAACCTTTGAGATTGAGCATAATTTCAGCTTTAGAAGTTTTGTGAAAGAGGGTCTAGAACGAAAATTTAATTTCACATACATGTAAAATTCCTGTTACATATATTTATGCCGTTGGCATGAAAAATGACTAAAACGGCAGCGTAAACTATGTATACCCAGATCAGCCACAGCGTCTTTGCGTATTATTGAACTTGATAAAGACAGTTGCATTTTGATCATTAAGTCTGCAAACACTGTAGACCATGTGCCGACGCCGCGTTTCAATCTCGATGTCGTATAATGGTCTACATATTTTGCAATGACGTAAGGGCCCGTTTACTCAGCCGGTGACCTCATTATTGATTTTTCTGTATAGACATTAGGAGTCAAAACTGACAGTGCACTGTTTGTCATTATATGTACATCATATGATAAAACATAAAATGATGTTATAATATTGTCTTTGCAATTTTCAAAATCATGTGTAGCTTCATTATAACCTGATTGAGGACGACACTTCCAAATTTGGCACACCAAAAGGGTTCAGTCTAGATATAATAGCTGTTTGATGATATAGTAGAGGCATTTTCCACACATATAACCATGTTTACCTTGATTCACGCTCACAGAAAATAGCAATTTTCCCGCTGCAGAAATTGTTGTCTGCTTATAGTATCGTCTGCTTTAAATCAAACTCTCATACGACTCCATTGAAAATGTAAATGATTGGCCCATTGTTAACACCTACACTGCCTACCCGAAACCATAGTGTAAACATCGTCCAACCTGACTATGGCTTCGTATATCGTCAAGCCTGGCTAATGCTACGAACATCGTCCAACTAGGCTAAAGCTACGAACATCGTCCAGCAACGAACATCGTCCAACCAAGCTAAAGCTATGAACATCCAGCAACGAACATCGACCAACCAGGCTAAAGCTACGAACATCTAGTAACGAACATCGTCCAACCAGGCTAAAGCTACAAACGTCCAGCAACGAACATCGTCCAACCAGGCTAAGGCTACGAACATCGTCCAGTAAAGAACATCGTGTAACCTGGCTGAGGCTACGTATATCGTCAATCCTGGTAAATGCTACGAACATCATCCAACCTGGCTAAAGCTACGAACATCGTCCAGCAACGAACATCGTCCAACCTGGCTAAAGCTACGAACATCCAGCAACGAACATCGTCCAACCAGGCTAAAGCTACGAACATCGTCCAGCAACGAACATCGTCCAACCAGGCTAAAGCTACGAACATCGTACAGCAACGAACATCGTCCAACCTGGCTTAGGCTAAGTATATTGTCCAGCAACGAACATCTTCCAACCTGGCGAAAGCTGAGAACATCCAGCAACGAACATCGTCAAACCTGGCTAAAGCTACGCACATCGTCAAGCAACGAACATCGTTCAAACAGGCTAAAGCTAGGAACATCCAGCAACGAACATCGTCCAACCATGCTAAAGCTAGGAACATCCAGCAACGAACATCGTCAAAACAGGCTAAGGCTTCGTATATCGTCATGCAACAAACAACGTCTAATCAGGCTAAGGCTACGTACATCGTCAAGCAACGAACTTCGTCCAACCTGGCTAAGGCTACGTACATCGTCAAGCAACCAACATCGTCCAACCAGGCTGAAGATACGAACATCCAGCAACGGACATCGTCCAACCAGGCTAAGGCTACGTATATCGTCAAGCAACGAATATCGTCCAACCTGGCTAAGGCTACGTACATCGTCAAGCAACGAACATCGTCCAACCTGGCTAAAGCTACGAACATCCAGCAACCAACATCGTCCAAACAGCTAAGGCTACGCACATCTTCCAGCAACGAACATCGTCCAACCAGGCTAAATCTACGAACATCCAGCAACGAACATCGTCTAACCTGGCTTACGCTTCGAACATCGTCCAGCAACGAACATCGTACAACCAGGCTAAGGCTACGTACATCGTCCAGCAACGAACATCGTCTAACCTGGCTAACGCTACGAACATCATCCAGCAACGAACATCGTCCAACCAGGCAAAGGCTACGTACATCGTCCATCAACGAATATCTTCCAACCAGGCTAAGGTTACATACATCGTCCAGCAACGAACATTGTCCAACCAGGCTAAAGCTACGAACAGTGTCCAGCAACGAACATCGTCCAACCAGGCTAAGGCTACGTACATCTCCCAGCAACAAACATCGTCCAACCAGGCTAAGGCTGCGAACATCGTCCAGCAAAGAATATCGTGAAACCTGGCTAAGGCTCAGATATCGACCAGCCTGGTTAATGCTACGAACATCGTCTAACCATGCTAAAGCTACGAACATCGTCCAGCAACAAACATCGTACAACCAGGCTAAGGCTACGAACAACACCCAGCAACAATAATCGTCCAACCTGGCTTAAGCTACGAACATCCAGCAACCAACATCGTCCAACCAGGCTAAAGCTACGAACATCGTCCAACAACGAACATCAACTAACCAGGCTAAAGCTACGAACATCTAGCAACGAACATCGTCCAACTAGGCTTAAGCTACGAACATCGTCCAGCAACGAACATCGTCAAACCAGGCTTCAGCTACGAACATCGTCCAGCAACGAACATCGTCCAACCTGGCTAAGGCTACGTACATATTCCAGCAACGAACATCGTCCAACCTGGCGAAAGCTACGAACATCAAGCAACGAACATCGTCCAAGCTGCCTAAAGCTCCAAACATCGTCCAACAACGAACATCATCCAACCAGGCTAAAGCTACAAACATCCAGCAACGAACATCGTCCAACCATGCTAAAGCTACGAACATCGTCCATCAAGGAACATCGTCCAACAAGGCTAAGGCTACGTACATCGTCCAGCAAAGAACATCGTCCAACCAGGCTAAGGCTACGTACATCGTCCAGCACCAAACATCGTCCAACCTGGCTAAGGCTTCGAACATCGTTCAGCAACGAACATCGTCCAACCAGGCTAAGGCTACGTACATCGTCCAGCAACGAACATCATCCAACCTGGCTAAGGCTACTAACATCGTCCAGCAACGAACCTCGTCCAACCTGGCTAAGGCAAAGTACATTGTTCAAAAAGGCTAAAGCTGCGAACATCGTCCAGCCTGACTATTGCTATGGACATCGTCCAAATAGCTCAGGCAACTTACATCGTCCAACCTGACTAAGACTACGAACACCGCCCAACCAGGCTACGGCTACGTACATCGTCTAGCCTGACTAAGGCTACGAACATTGTCCACATGGCTAATGCTACGATGTACGTAGCCTTAGCCAGGTTTGACGGTGTTCGTAGTCTTAGTCAGGTTGAACGATGTACGTCGCCTAAGCCAGGTTGGATGTTTTACGTAGCCTTAGCGTTTTGGACAATGTCCGTAGCCTTAGTCAGGCTGGATGATGTTCGCAGCTTTAGTCAGGTTGGACGATGAATGTAGCCTGAGCCAGGCTGAAGAAGTACTTAGCCTAAGCCGGGCTAGATAATGTACATAGACATAGGCTACGAACGTCGTACAACATGGCTAAGGCTACGACCATCGTTCTGCCTGGCTTAGGTTACGAACATCGTACATCCTGGCTAAGGCTACGTACATCGTCCAGCCTGGCTAAGTCTATGTATAGCATTGCACTTGACTTAGGCTAATAATATCGTCCAGCCTGGCTAATGCTACGAACATCGTACAGCCTGACTAAGGCTACGTACATTGTTAAGCCTAGCTAAGGCTACGTACATCGTCCAGCCTGGCTAAGGTTACGAACATTGTCCAACCTGTCTTAGGCTTCAAACATCGTAGAGCCCAATCTGGCTCACGTACGAGCGGTCTTATTCCCCGCATATAGTAACTTTCTGCAATACTTTGAATCTACATTAAGTTACAAACCGTTTTTGTAATGTGTTTTCCGTGCTTCTTCATTGGGTGCTCGTATTAGAGGTGTTACTGTGACTGTTTCAATATGTGCATCTTGCTCGATGCTTATGATGTAATCTCACACAATTAGCTTTAAATCATCTTAGCTTTATCAATAATTTTGACAAATTCCTTTTTATTATTTATTTTAAAATCAATGAGTTGCAATTGTGTAAATCGCAAAAGATTGGATGAAATTCCAAGTTTTGAAAATTATTTATTTTGAAGGTATGTTTATCCCAATTCGTTCTTCAGTCACTCGGTTTTACATTGACATTTTTCGGCGCCGTAACAGTGTCAAAAGTCTCAGGGCAAATAATGCATTCTTAGATCGGACACCGTATTGTAGTGCTGAAACGATGACTCAGTTAACCGTGAACAGTTACAAACTGCCAGTTAACCAGTTAGAAAACCAGTAACCAGTTTATCGAACTAGTACCTCCCCTTATCTGCGATTACTATATTGTCGTCCGTTGTTGGTCAATGATATTCCTTATTAATTAGCAGTAATTACAGTTATGCATCGTTATTTCCCTTGCGTCATTGATAACCGTTTACTTGTAAAAACTGATTATTTAGTTCCAAACACTAAAAATTGACTATGCCAGACGATCTCTTAAAATCTAATGTGTATAACCATTTGAATTACAACAACCTTTTTGAAATACGTTAACACTTTTTCTGCTCAATTACGCACAGAGTACACATTACACACATATATCTGTTTTCTTAGGAAACTAATGCCATATCTATTTTCTCAAAATATATCGCCTAAAGTCATATGCCGAACCTGAATAAAATAGATGTAGTAAATACATAGGTGAAATTGTAATGTTTATCCTCGGACGAAACGATTGAAATGCATCATTGACCATTGCAAATAGGATTGTGCATATCAAATTCCGTGTAACTCTGCCTGTCATCTGATCCGCCACAACCCTGTTCGACACTGTTCGGAACCTGGGACCGTATTCACAAAGCGTCTTTGTAAACTCTTAAACTTAAGTGAAAATTTCAAATGCAGATTTTCAATTTATTTTTAATTCTATTTCAATGAAACTTTGCATGCTTGTGAAAAACATAGTTTTGTAAATAAAGAGAAATCTGCTTTTGAAATGTTCACTTAAGTTTAAGATTTTACTCAGAAGCTTTGTGAATACGGCCCCTGCTCTCTATATAGAATCAATAATAATGTAGCTCAGTCATTTAGTAACTATCACCACGCGGGGATACCTTTCGTTAACCACAAGTTTTCCTTTGTAGTAATTTTCAAATTGGTTATTCGCAATCACATTTTCAAAATGTCACAAAGTCGGGTGAGACGTCTGGTTACCCTGCTTGTCTATATTATGAACCAACTGATTATTATGTTTTTCACCGAATCACACACAGCATGAATTTTGAGGAAAATGTGTTGACTTTCTGACCTTAGACTGAAAATAAATACTCCTATATTAATTCTTTACTCAACATGCCTTTTAAGACTTATCCACAATGAAACAATATGATGAAAAGGATAAAATAATAGCAAGGACAATTCAAATTTTGAATGGATTTGAAAATATTATAAGAAATCGCTTATTTTAAGTTGGATGTACAAGCAACAGATACAAGCAATAGTTTAAAAACAGTTTGGTTCCTGATAGACAGGATCCAGCTTTTTTTAAATTTACGCCCGTTTGCCCACATACTGCAGAAGTCCAACTGATCGTACCTTTATTATTCAATTTGTTTAGCTCAATATATAATTCTAACAGTTGGAACACAGCTAGAATGATAATATCTGATACAAATCCATAACTGCTGAGTCCAGACGCTAAAACATGTCATGTTTGTCAAAACACCAATACAATCAATTGGCATTGATAAAAGAAACTGATGAAAAAGCGATTTAATTAGGATTCAAACGTGTTTAACATCTACACTTATAAAACTGTATTGCAAACACCAGGTAATGTGATAAAACTGTTGCTAACGATCTTTTGTAAAATCATTAATTTACTCTAGTTTTTTTTTAAGAATATTGTATTGAGCAATTAGCTTAAACCTCGTTTAAGTTCATGTTTTCTTTCAAGTGCGTGAAATGTCGATCTTGCAAATAACTATTAGTTTAACGCTTACATAACTTTAAAGTCAGCACAATAATTAATTCGGAAAATATATTTAACTTCAAGACATCAAACTATATTTTTCAATGTATACGTGAAGCATTACCAAAACATCTTGCTTACCAGACTCATTAATTTTAAGAAATGAACAATATACCTTTAATGGCACCCTTGTGACTTAAGGTTGTAGATGCATAAAGGCCATATTTCATGTCTTGTCACTGGATGGTATTTTCTAATGGAGCTTTGCCACTTGAGATGCATTCTGTTTGTGTGTGTGTTGATTTACGTCCGTTTCTGCCATCTATGGGCTAATTGGGCGTCCCAGAATGAGGAAAGCGGATAAAGAGGAACCTGGGAAATGGGACCTCGGTTTAATGTCTCATCCGAAGGACTT
>JAULCE010738186.1:0-23495 GCA_032359355.1 Macoma nasuta | reverse complement strand
TTCTAGCAAGGGGTGTTGATGCTAGACGAAACGGTAAAATCTGGTTAACCTCGTACGCACGCACGCACGCACGGACACACGGACGGACAGGACGATCAATATATGCCCACAGCATCTAGATGCCGGGGGCATAAAAACATTTTGTAAAAATAGATGTTTTGAAATGTTCGTAAGTTTTTATAGAATATATATTGTTCAATTAACAATGAATACTTGATACTGGTAACAATTATCTCAGATTAGGATTTAGCATTTTTTAAAAAAAAAATATACGATTTAGCAGTACTGTCCCAGAACATAAGTGCACTTTTTGACTGAATAAATAAATATGTGTATTACATTTGCAAAACAAGCAACGGATTTATCTCACGCAACTCTCTATAAATTGGTATTATAAATTTCCCGGAATCAACATAATTTAATTAAATTCAATTAGCCGACTTATAGTCCACCTTAGTTTCTAAGCCAATCATCGTTCGGAGAATTTTAAATGTTTGCTCGAATAAGTTTCATATAAGATCACGGCTGCACTAATAAGTTGTTTATTATAACTAGGTCAACAGGCATGGCGCTGGGCGTTGGCCGGTGCATTTCGAGCAGCCAATGGACGCGCTGTATACGGCTTTGTTGTTTGATGATTGGCTTAGAAATGGGTGATATATAAGTCGGTTATAATTCACATAATGGAAAATAACCAAACTCATTACGGCACTCCGCTCCGCTCCGCCTGTAATAGATTTGGTTATTTTCCATTATATGAACTATAACCTACACGAACAGAAAAAATGCACTCTGCCATTCAAAATTGAAGACACGGAAATATCCATTCGCTATTATCGCAGAATCTTGTCACTAATCATTTCGGACCCTGGTCAGAAGATGAGTACCCTTGCACAAATTGTATCCCTTTGTTTTTGTTTTAGATTTTAGTTTCTATTCAAGCGTGAATTCGAAATAATAAGATTCGACTGATATTGTAATTTGAACGCTACCTCAATCAGCAACTTTGTCCGCATACTGATGATGTAATCATATTGTTTGCAAAACACCATTTTATTAACCACTATCCGTCATAAGCCGACAAATAGAATGTTCTGATTGCCAATTACATTAGGAGTAGACGCTGAACAACTCTGATTTGGATACAAACTGTTTGCAAAAACGTACGTTTGATTAATTTTAAATTTTAAATTAACAAATTTCGAGCAGTATTTACTTTATGTTGCATGAAAAATAATTAAACTATGTGTATGTAAGGTATAGTCTACACGGCCTGGCTCTAAAATGTGATTTTCGATGGCGTTTGTTGTTAACGGCTGTCAACCATGCTAGAAATGTTTATTGTTTAATTGTAGATAAGGTATGACTGTCTGCCAAGCTGTATTCAAGGTCACACCAAGGTCACAAAGGTCACTGCAGTAAAATCTTATCTCTATCACAGAATTTGTTTTCAAATTAAGCAAGCATATCAGAGTTGTAAATTCGAGTGCAAAAATAACAGTGAAGACCTTGTTGGTGCTATTATTTCTTTTTCAAGTTTTTCAAGGTCATACAACGGTTATAAAGGTCAATTACTATATGTATATACAAAATTAAAAACAAATCGATGTTTTGTCATGTTTTTTATCGGCAAACCGGTCTGAACTATTTGTAAGGGTAAAGTATTTTATATATTTGAGTGCGTAACGTGGTTTACGATAAACAAAAATGCAAAGCACAGCCCAGTCGTTATTTTGCTGTGTTCAATAAAAAGGGGATAGTAAGCCGACTTTGTATGTTTCTTTCAAGGTCAAACAAAGGTTACACGGATCGTAGAGTTGCACTCATCGATGCAAATTATGACTAGCATCTATACTAGACTTTGCAAACAGCAAAATTAAGATTATATCTAGATCCTGATCAATATCAACCAATATCGGCGCAATGATTCATATTAGCTATACTCTACTGTCAAATGCGACAATCAAATATCATATTCGCTTACAAATGCAGAAATTCTTAACAAAACATTTCTTGACAATACTTTAGTTTCGTAAAATCTTTCGAATGACGAATACTTAAGGATCTATTTTTCATATACTTCCACACCAGTGAATGCTTCCCAAACTCATTGTTTTATGTAATAAAAATATATTTGATAATGTCGCCTTCTCATGTTTTATTAAATTTTCCCATACAGATAACACTTTCCATCGCAAAAGCATCATCTTGTCTCCCATTCTCTAAATGTGGTTCTAGTTATACAACGGCAAACATATGTTGCTTAAGGATGTAAGTATGAGGTCATTGTTTTATTTAAAAAAAAACAAATTATTAAAAAAACCTGTAAATAGACCACAACCGGACTCAGGCAGTCACTTTATTCTGACACCGACGAACCATTTGTAATGCTAAACCGAAACTCGAGCGTCAAAAAGGGAAGCCATTACCACCAATTTTCTAGTCTTTCGTTTGACTCGGCCCGGGATTCGAACCCCGGACATTCTGATCTTCAAGCGGACGCTCTTACCACTAAGCTATGGAGGACGGCTACGTTTCGCAAAGAAACAATTACAAATACGGCGAACGACGTCGAAAAATACAATGCAGAATAACACTTATTGTCTTAACGTAAAACACGTCAAAATTAAAGACGTATCCTATAATAAATTTTAAAGCGCATATTTTCCAAACTTTGTGTATGCATTCTTCAAGATGTGAGAAGCAATAAACAGGGTTGAAAAATGTGGGCAGCCATGACGGCGTCTGACTCATGACTATAATAAGATCGCTCCAACGTATCAAAATGTGACAACACATGAGTTTCCCTATCAGAATGCATTTCGGGCTTAGTCTCATGCAAACGCTTGAAATCTTGAGGTTGCCTAACCTCTTGACCGTCTCTATAAAATGAAATAACCTGTTGTATGCCTGTTTACACCCTGACTTGGTCAAAGTGGCGATAAACCGTCCAATTTCGTGCTGTTGGCGTGGCGTGATTAAAACGGAACAAAACTGCGCAGTAAGTTGTGCAGAAACAACTACCGGATACATCTTTAAAAAAACATGATGAAATGTTTTCAATCAAAATACATGTATAGTTGATATTTGTACCAGAAGCTTTTGGTTTTCAGAGCGATTCAAAATGATTAAAATTATAACGATGTATCAAGACGATAACGTACATTTGTTGTTTCAACGTCAGATCTTTATGTCAATCTTAAAATTCTGTCAAACGACAGAAAATCACTAACGGCAACATACAACTGCCTTAATGAAAATCGAAATGGAGACTTCAATAACCTACCAATGATTGTGCATCGTTGTTAGGCCATTGTGGAAAATAAATGACAACGTTAAAGCGATATGTTAGGACTTGTTTTGAGCACAATATAAATACCGTATTTAAAGACAACAATGTGGTAGGCAAGAAAAATCGTGTCAATTTTCTTGAACAAATATAAACCCTTACATGTACCTGGGGATCAGAAGAACTGTGAAAATAACGTTATATGTGACGTTACGTTATGTGTGACTATGATGTAAATATACAATTTTGGGACATATGCGTCATCACGGGAGCGATAATAACTTATGTAACCGTTTTAGATGAACATTGGCAGGCTATGTGCTAGTGCTATTATATCGTAAACTACAGCGGTATCTTGTCTCTGTAGAATTGCGTTTACGATTTACGATTTAATACTGTTTTAAGATTCGATTCGATAAACGCCCAAACTTTAAGAGAATCGCTTAAAATAAAGAAATCATTATCCTTGAATCAAATTTGCCAGCTTGGCATACAGTCGCATGCTCATCTAAACACATCATACTATTGTTTGAGAATGGTTGACAACCATAAACAAAAGACGCCATCAAAGCTATTTGTTTGACACATTTAAGGACCAGGCCTGGTAGACAAGTATCCATTTAGAAGCTTTCACTTATTGTGTCATCAATATTTAATATTGCCTTATCATTCTAACCCTCTTTATACTGCTATAAATGTCAGCTGCTGGAATTGTTGTCCAAACGAAGTAAAAGCATATTTTAGTTTTCTCTGTGAATGTGCATCAAACAATTTGGATCGACATTACTCAAACGACAAATGAAGCTGTTATCCAGTGATTGGATTGACACTTAATATAAATATATATTGTATTGTTTATTGGGATGTGCGGCTACTGTCACAGGCACGCGTGCAAATATGTGTGGCATGATTATTGGCTTAGTGCATTTCATTAATGTGTCTATATAAAAAGACACCGTAATGGACTTGATCCAATCAAAGTTTTTCAATTAACCCGTTACCGCCAAAGCAATCAGCGCAGTCTCAGACAATACACCGCCTTAGATAAGGTCCCTTATTTTTTACCAGAAAAACTAGTCTAAATATTAGAGTTGCGGTTCATTTACTATTAAACATCTTACTTTAAGTGTAGAAGGACATGTTAATTTAACACATACTCTTAATTCGGCGTCCGATCTGGATTCAAGATATTCGGAGTACTCAAACCTCGTTAGATATACGCTTTCAACACGACAGGTAACAAAACATTTATAACTCGGGACATATCCAACAATCTCGTTAAACCCAGATCAGCCATTTCGTTTCGAATATGTATAATAACACAGCATTACATTGCGGGCAAAACGTCTAGGTGGAGAAAGGTCCAATGGAAGCGAAGTTTATTACTGTAGTTGAAATTGTGATTTTGTTCTTGATATTTTAAAACCCATCACCACATACACAAGTGTTACTTCTGTATTTAGAAGATTATTTCATGCACTTAACCCAACATAATTCTGATAAAAGGCAAGAATATACACATAGAAAACTGCACCATTAACATCTGACCAATATCTAAATCGCTTCACAGTCAGGATTATTCTCCCAGTGGTTGAGAGATTTGTGTAGTAATAAGCATTAGACTGACGAACTAGAAGGAAGATAACATTCTCTTGGACATAAACACAACTCAATGATATATAGCCAAAATGTTTGGGATCAATAAGAGGCAAAACTTTCTTGGACTCATCAAAAGAGAGACCACTTCTATGTAGTCCTGTGCCAAGGACCATAGCAATATCCTATATAACGACACTATCATTAAAAAACTATATTCTTTAGAGTTATTACGGTTCCTGGTAAGCGAGAAGCCCGTGTTTGGGCTTTTGTTATCTCTTACCAGTTACTGCTGTCAAAAATGCTGTCTGCCCAGTCATGTGTTAATGTCGTACAATTGCTCTAAAAGGTGGCAAACGTTATGCTAATTAACTAACAGCCTGGATCAGGATCATCAGACATCAAGCCACAAGAACCGTTCGTTATTGTGAATAGGTACGTTACGCAGTACCACTTATAGAAAGGGAAAAGTTTACCAGATTGTGTGATGCTGACTGAAAAATGTGAAGAGTAGCTGTTGATTATTTTGACTACACGGATACGCAATGGTAAATGATTTGCATTATAAGAGGCATATAGATTTGATTTTTTGACAGAGTTCTGGAAAAAGGACTGGATACTGGCGTAAAAAGAAAGAACGTCAGGAAAGTACGACAGGGGCGGCGCCCACCTAAAACAGGAAAGCTTGAGCATTAGACTGAACTAATAACCTTTTCAATTTTCTATTTTCCTTCCACAATACTTCGACCGTAGCAGAGCGAATATCAAAAAGTATTGTTCCATACAGCAAACGCGAAGTCAATATGGCAAAAAGCAAACGCAAAGACAATCACATTTACCTTATTGTAGAAAGATGTAACACTCAGATTAAAAGTTCTAATGGAAATATATCCCTTAGGCTTGACCATTTACCCCCGTAAACTTAAGGAAATGTCATACGTGGTATTTACACAACTCCTTAGCCGTACAATTACCTAGGGTCGTCGATTATTTCCCTTATATGTAAATGGAATACAAATCTTCCCTTTACTTATCTCAGGAACGGCTCAGTTGTCTACATGCACATTTGTTGTTGTTGTTATTAGGTTAAAATTCATAGTTTGACCACGTGTTGTCTTAGTTAGTTCAGTTTCTGTCTAATGATACTGGTTTTTGTGCCAATATTCAACACAAATGAGTTTTCGATCAAAATGAACGGCAACAACAACAAGAAACGTATCATGTAGGTGATTAGAATAATTAAAAATAAACAATATTTCAGAACCGTTACGATTACTGCCTGCATTATTTTCAAATATGATCATCATCTTTTACTTTAATACAAGTAAACAGATTGCATATATTTATGCGTTTGATATGATGGTCTGATTTATCGAGAGCATATTGTGAATGAGAGGTCTACTATTTGATTATATGTCTCGTGACTAAATACATTCACGTTGTTCTTCGAGGTAATCGTTTAACAAAGTTTTGCTGTATGATACTGGTAGACAAACATATTTTATTTTTCATTGTGAAAGGTCATAGCTGCCTGCACTGATTAAAACATTCAATTCCTTCCGCGTATACATAGTCTGCGTAGCAGATTGTTTCACAACACGTATGGCTATACTTAGTATGCCGTGTACGATATTTCACTAAATACTTACGTCACAGTCACGTCATTACCTTTTATACATTTTCCGTGATTATTGCACTCGTTTGGACAGGAAATGTCCTCGATTTCGCGTAGGAACTCCTCCGAGAAGACAGAGTCTTGATCAGCTGGTGTAGATACTGTCGTAGAAGCAGTGACGGTGACATTCTGGACGTTTCCGTTAATAGTGTCGTTTTCATGTTCAGTGGCTTCTTCAAGTTCAGCTTGCGCCTTGGCCGACAGGGGCTGGTTAACTCTTACATGATAGATACACTGATCTTTGATTGACTCCAGGTGGGTAAGTGAATACTCCATACTGCTTGTCAACTGTATAATATGTACAAAAATATTCATCATTTTATAAAATATCCAAACGGGATATGTCCTTTGATGGTTAATGAACTGAATTGTTTAGAAAAGCAAACGCAAGGTGCCTTCTTGGAAGAGTCGTGCGGATTATATTTTGTGTACGGCACTGGTGAAACATTGTATAGCCATAATTTTGCATAATATTTAAATATCGTTACAACACGGCTAAAGCGTAAAAAATAAATATTATAATGTCAATACTATTTATCACCGAACACGTCTTGATAATGACTTTTTATTTTGTTAATTTGCATACATGTATGCATTTCTAGATGAATTAGTGACTCATTGTGAAAAGGTATGTGAGTTTACACGCTACTTTACCCTTAAAGTACGACTTTTATAAAAAAAAGCCATAGCTATATCAAATAGGATTGAATCGCTTTAGTCGTTTTCGGTTGATTTTGCGTACGAACTAGTTCGAAACTCTGCAACACCCCTGAATACGCTTTATAAAGCGTACCATACGGTCTTTTAGATTTTGAATAGGTTTGTACGCAAAACATAACCTTGACCGAATCAGAGCGAATCAGAGCGAGAGAGGTATACTCGTTAGTTTCATTAGTGTCAGTACGGTTTGGTTTTGGTTTTGTTGTTTACGTCCGTTTCTGCCAATTTTGGGCTAATTGGACGTCCCAGGGAAGCGGATACAGAGGAACCCAGGCAACGCCCTACTCTTTTTCGAAGGAGCCCTCTGGTTCTTTCACATGCCCAGTGTAAAGCACTGATACATGGGACCTCGGTTTCAAATCTCATCCGACAGACTGGTCTGGCGGGGGGTCGAACTCACGACCCCCTGGATCAACAGTCGAGCGCTTTATCACTCGGCTTATCCGCCGGTAGTGTCAGTACTGTATAGTAGCAAATGAATAATCGTATGTAAGAAACAGTCAAGCTATTACAGTGTTTATGCTATGTTGGCATCTAATTTAAAACTATCTGTTAAGACTTATTTAAGTTTAACACTTTTTATAGATCGAGATCTATATTAAATAGATCTCTGGCCTGGCATTATATCAGAATCCAACAGATTGTCCTCTTCCAAATGCATGCACATTATAGAATTATTAAAACTATGTTCATGTAAATTTCTGTGTATTTTAACATCAACGATTGATAACGACATTCATCTGGGCCTATCCATGACCCCTCCTCCCATTGTTGTCCCAAAGTGTGAATGTTACGGGAAAACGCATGGGGAACTCAAGATTTTAGTAGCAAGCCAGCCAGGCATTCCAAAAGAGGCCCTGATAATTTCAAGGCACAGGTTTAATACTGACTGGACACAAAGAATAACAGTAAATCAGAACTTTTTAATCCATCGTTAACACCTGATTTGGGTCTACGATGTTTGCCAATGTCTCTTTACTGAAAACGGGAAACAGATGCCAACAGCACAAACAGACAGATAACCATTGTTGGATTTTTCCCCCATTTGAAATGTTACCTGCGGGACGGCCCTCTATTTTAATTTTCTGAATATGGGTATAGGGTCCGACTGCCATGGTTTTCATAAAATTATGGCGATAACAGTTTAGTCACGCGTGGTTGAGAACGAATGCCTTTAAAGCATACACCATATGTATCATCGTAAACAACTACAGAAATGCCGTTCGGTGCCTCTATAACTGATTGTTATTAAACACATCGTAGGAGATGAAGATTTGCCCGTAACGAGCAGAGGTTCAATTTCCTACACTTTTTTCAACACAATAAAAAAAAAGGCATGTTCCTGTTGCCTAGAAAAATGCATGTGTTACGAATGGCAAGATATTGTTTACATTACCATAGCGTCGGTGATGCAGTCGTTAATGTACGGCGTAATATCAAGATTGGGAAGGTTTGAACACTTTTGAAATGCTGTTGTATTCAGGATAGCCATGCAGTCAGTTCTCGCAGATTCTTTGTCGTATACTTTCCTTTTATAAACTTGATGCTGAAAACAACAAAATGATCTTAATTATGAAATGCGTCGGTGAGAATTCGTTGTTTTTAAAAGCTTCATGGATGTATGTAAAGAGCATGTAACTTTCATTTTGACAAATGGCGCAAACATGTACTTGGTCTTAGAAGATTATTTCGCTCTTAATTTCTTAATGGCGTATGCTTCAGATTGTTAACTGCTTTAGGGTTACATTTAACCAACAAATATAGGTCATAGCCTATTGAACAAATAGGATCATTTTCCAATTAACCTTGTTTTGAAACTGGTTCTGACCGGTTATGGCATGTATATTAGGTCACGTCCATGTCCGTGACATCCTTGACGTATCAATTATCGCATCGTGACGCAAAGTCAACTTAATCAGACGGTGCATTGTAAACATTAAATGCTAGCGCAAGAGCGACCAACATTCGCGATGATTTCGATTACTTACGAAGTCTTACGAAACTCTGGACGTTTTCATTATTATAGGTGAAATTATGTGCATTCGATTCGAGTTTCACCATGAACAACACGTGTGGATGGGTTTAAGTCCACAAAGTAGCACAGCTAGATAAATGCAAATGTTCTTTTTTAAAATATACATATCAAAGGTTGCACTTGAACGAAATGTGGCTGGTGGGCAACGGCTTCGTAAGCATATACTTTTTTCAATTAACTGGAAATTATGCCATAATAACTGTTCTAGACTATACATAGATTGTAAAATTCCCAAGTTACCTCTTGAATATAATTATTTCTTGCTGGTCGTGAATACGACGTTTGTCTGTATAAATGTACATCGTTATTTGTCCAAAATCTTGGTTGTCCCTTTTCGACTGCCGGATTGTCATCATGAGTGTGTCTTTTATTTCTTGCCTTCGCACAAACTTGATCAAGCTTGCTTACTGTACTGCGGTTATCCCGACATTCAGTCTTAAAAGCAGTGTCGCAGATGGCATTCGGTACGATTTCAGCACCTGGGACAATATAACCATTGCTACACTTACAGACGTAAATCGTGTCGGACCAGCTCTCCAAACCGTCGTAGTTTTTAGGTTCGAATAAATTCGTAGCATCATTCACTCTGAAACACATATTTTACTTCAACCTTCTCTTGAACATAAATGAAATTGTGAACATGTTTATATTAAGAGTCTACTGTACACGCTATTCATTGTTACATATACACTGATCATAAAGTCTTATGTTTCGTATCACCCAAGAATATCGATCTAAAAGAATGTGCCGCTGTACGTTTTCGAACATATATCATTTACTCTACACATCCGCATGTTGAAGCCTCTGTAACTGATGACTATTGAACTTAGTGTTGGAATGTAGCATTCACTCATACTTAGCAAAAACTTTGACGTAACGCACGATATTTACATACATTTCAAAGCCTAACCGCTGTACGTCTACAGTTTATTGACAGGGGAAATCATGACATGATTTTACCAGCCGGGAAAAAACATTCATGTATCCTGTCAGTGAACTCTATAACGAATGTTATTATACTAAAACGGTTTCAGTCGTGTTTCTTTTATACTATTCATCAAATTACACTAAGTCGCGTCGTGGTCAAAGTCCTGTTTTATTCGGCCAAAACCCTTATTATTTACGAAGTTAAGCCAACATTCTTTATGTTTTTCCTTATGACAATGATAACATTTAACAAGTGCTTGGAATTTTGTTTTAGCATTTAACTTTTGAAAAATCCAAAGTAAAGGGTTGAAGCGAGACTGGGCTATTTTGTTTAACGTGAAACTCCGAACGGAAAAAGTGATGTTACCGTCTGTTCAGAGGCTGCATGCAATATAGTACTGGGCTCATTGACCAATAATATTACAGGAATTTTCTTTGCAGTATGACAATAAAGTGCAAATACCATTCAGATATAGTTTTATCAAAAAGTGTCGAGTTATTCCTCTTGAATACAATTTCTTCATTTGCTCTAGCATGGAGGCATATTTAGCACCTGTTGACTGACTAAATGACAGAAACTTGTGTTCGACAGATATATGTATATCCCCAGTTCTTTATATAAAAAACTCTGATTGAACAGATCTATCTTATAATAATAATGATAAATACTTTATCTGTAACAATAACAGATATCAATTTCATTAACCCACACAGCTGAATCAGTATCTACAAATATGACTTGTCAAGACTGATTAAGCTTGGTCCAATTGGTAAAATGAAATAGTATTCTAAAGCAATGCGGACGTTGCTTGGGAAAGTTTTAGTACAAAAATGTAAGGGACGAATCCTTATATTTTTTTATTTTGGTACGAACAGTGTAAGGGGCGAAGATTAAACGCAATGAGGAAAAACACATGATACCACATGACAAGCGTATGACATATCGTCTCACAACTTGCAACAAATGATAAAGTGTACTAGTAAAGCCGTAACATATTCCAAAAGCAATAATGATCTTGCTAGGGACGAATAAAGAATAGAAGTACAACAAATATAGGGAAGAATCCTTGCAATTATTTTGTTGGTAGGAACAGTGTAAGGAACGAAGTTTTTTCCGCTCAAAGGAAACTACGCAATACTGTATGACAATTCCTCTTACAGAACCGCTTTACATAAGAGTATCATCAAGTACACGCCATTTGCATCAAGCTAGTCCGTGCATAATATGCATCTTTGCGACCCGGGCCCTTAAAGCGTTAGCCACTTACTGTGCTTCCAAACTCTTACAATGTACATGTCATTATGACCGGAGGAGTCGGCCATAGAGTTTTTACCATTGATTTTGATGAAATGATAGACACTGAGTATCGTCATACTATTTTTAGGCTAGTAGAGAAAAATCGTTCATAATGTGAAAGCAGTTCGAACATTTGCACACAAGTCCAGTTTTAAATGCTTTTTCACAAACGACCAGGACACATGTCATCCGATTAAACTGGCCGTCATCTTGAAATTAAACATGGCCACCATTAAAAAGCAATGTATTCAATATTACGGCTCTCGGGACACGTATAGACGTAATTTCAACATATATTTACATGTTTTACAACAAAGGATGAATTTAAGTAGTTATACAAATACACAAGCTCTGTTCTGTATACTTCAATATCAACCATGCCGTCTAATGTTACCGCGGGAAAGCAAGAAACAAAAAAGAAAGACACATTTTACCATTGACAATTGCCGGTGGAAAACTGATAGTTATATGCTTTCAGATAGTGCTCTAATATAATAGGATTTTGTATCGTCTCGATGCAATTCTAGTCGTTTATTCATGTAACAGTTCCAGTGATAACGTTTCCATCTAATGTCCATCCATCTTTACAATAACCATTTTTTTTTATAGAACCACAAAACCAGTTGTTTTATTTAATATAGTAGGTTTTTGCATCATCTTGACACATTTACCATTGAACATTATTGACAATGGTTTGTGGAAAACATTCAAATTTATGCTATGAGACAATGCTTTCATATAATAGGAGTTTGTATCATCTCGATGCACCTATAGTCGTTCATTCATGGTACAGTTCAGGTGTATACGTTTCCAGCTAATTTCCATCCATCTTTATAATAACATTTTTATTAGCATTTATACAACACAAACATTGATATTGTGAAATTGGACTATGATGAATGTGTAGTAATAGCCTTAAAAGCAACCAGCAGTATGGCTTTAAAGCTATAGGAATAAAATTGACAACCAACAATTCAAACATTCTCAAAAACGGAAGGCAATGGAAGAAGAATAGTATAAACCAAGTCCAGTAAGGAAGAGCACAGCAAGAGCAGTGTTGTTTCAATGGAATTGATACCCCAATGTTTGATTTAGCGATGAACATGATACAAATGAACAACTCCGTAATGTACTAATTAATCTACATGTTCGCAAGTAGGCGCAAATAGGCGACTTTGTGGATCCTATCTGAAAGAAGATCCTGTTTCTTCTGGAAAAGTTTATACAGCACGACTGAAATTAAGAGGCTGTCTTTGATTCCAGTGTTGAGAGCCGAAATGCAAGGGCAAGAAGTAATCCTGGTGTTCAATGCAGACTTAATAGAATCAAAATTGCTAGTCCCAGCTATGATGATGATGATAGCATCCACTTGTTACGTGCAGCACACAATCATACCGAAGAAGGTCATATTTGACACAGATTGCGCTTTGATGGTTCAATGAACCATAGTCGTGAAAATAAAATTGTTTCAAATAGTGTTCTGGCTCTTGTTAGAATGATATAAAGGGACCCATGTATCAAGCATCAAATCAGGATGCAACCAAAGCAGCAGCATCATTTTCTCAGTAAATAATATTCAGCTTAAAAAACAAACTGTAAAAAATAGCTGGATCTCACTATCGTCATGCCAAAGCAAGGGAGCCGCCTCTTATCATATAAACTGGTATAATGCTTCACGCTAAAACTAGGTAAATGGGACTAATTGATCAACCGTCCGGTCGCGGTATGTATATTTAATATGAATAGACACAATCAAACGCTACAAACTTGCTTATAGTGTGTTGTATAGTTCGAGAGAGAATATTATGTTTATCCTTTTCAGTTAAAACATGATTTTTTACATTTCGGTGAAGTCGATGATATTGACCGACGACACTCCAACGACCCTGAATTCTATAGAATATATGCATGGGACAGGTATATCAATTCTATAGCTTTCAACAGAAAAAAAACACAGGAACTGACAGGGATCAAATTCGACAAAGCATAGATATTGCCTTTAAAACAATACGAGTCCAATGTCATAAAAGTGTCAGTAATACCTCCAACAGTACGGTCTCGTTCGTTCCGAACTGACTTGACAATATTCTGTATCGACTGTAAAATCAGAATCATCTGTGATGTCCATATTCAAGAGAAAGAAAATGGCTTGTTGAATACGATGTTAAAACTGTTGGAAAAGGAGAAACTTGATTTTGTGGCACTCCTACAAGTATCGCACATTTTCTTTACGCATTTCTTTACTGAACCAGCCCAAACTACTACCATGATTGTGCATGCAATCACAAGTGTGAAAAAAGGTTATCCAAAATGTGTTTCAAACCCAACACATGTGATAACTATGGATAAGGCAATGTTTTCTATTACCAAAGAAATCCAATGGGTGTAGTAGGACAATATTGGTGATAAAATATGTGAAATGATAATGGGACGGCAAAATTTAGAGATGAATGCAATAAAATGGTCTGGAGACTTCTTCGGTGGTAGCCATAGCATGATCATTCTTGTGCAGTCTGATAGCATAACCCCTAGACGAGCTAATGCTGATCAAAAGTAATTCGATTTCGCTACATGCACCAAGTAACAGCAGCAGCATTATACCTGCTTTATGCATCTGCTAAAAAAATGGTTCTGGAACTTAGAGCTATAAGTTAAACAATAAATGCGTTCTCTGCCGAAGGTAGACTTTGGTCTCTATGTACAGTGTCTTGGACTACTAGTGCCATGGAAGTTTGCATCAGAACAAACAAATTATGCATGGAAGCTCCATCTATGTCAAAGATATGGTTCAGCTTCATTCCAGTGCTGCTTCCTAAATCTTGCTCAATCTTTGGAGACTATGAAGAATGGGTGTTCTTGCCATACATACTTAAGAACTTGCAAGACACGTCTGGACAGTTTGTGGATAGAAAGATCGACAAAAACATAAAGAGTTCAGCTTGTTACAAAAGATCATTATGGGGCCGCTTTAAAATTTTAAAACAATTCCAAAACAAAGTTGCAGTTTTTTATTTGTGTTGATAAAAAAAATACGAACTGCTTTAGTCCTATTAAAGATGTACATCAACATAGCCCCTGAAGGCCTAAACCTCAACAGTTCATTATGAAGAAGCAGACACGAGGTTTGTCATGCATGCTCTTTATTGTGCACACACCGGTCATCACAAAGTCTTGATCAGATTAATGGACACAGATGTTTTTGCCCTTGCAATCCAAACATTCATCGCACTATGTCTTCATAAACTATGGGTAGCACTTGGAGTGAAGAGGCGTTTAATAATGATACCAGTCCATATTATTAGAAATCATCTCAGAGAACTCTTCCATTTTCCAATACCTTAGGTAAATGCGACTCGTCGTTGCAATAACGTGGGCTTCCTTGGAATACCATCAATCTATGTCGTCGTACAAATATTACGTGTAAAGTGTGGACAGTACACAGCTTGACTACGAAGACCAAGAAAGCTAAAAGTATCTGAATCCATACATGTAGAAGTAATTTCCTCCTCGAAGGAAGAACCAGATATTCAGTCTATAACAAACAGTTTGCAGGTGCAGACAGCAGATTAACGACTGGACAGCTGCGTTGTATAATGATGCATTGTACATTAGACAGGGCACAAGATAGACATCAGTGACATACAGATAAATTTCCTAACAAAGGATTGGAATTGCGGATCATCATACCGAGATAAGCTATTGGTACAAAGGGACAATATTCTGCAAGTAGTAAAGACGCTAACGCTTGTAGGGAAATCTAAACTCTGTTTCAAAATTAGCGGAGAAAGACTGAACGTGATTGAGAATACATTGAATCAACGTCATCAACATTAATCTTTTCGATGTTTTCTGGATGTCAAACGGCTTAAATTATCACAAGATACCACATAACTCAATGTCTTGTGAGAATCAACGCTGTTTACTGTGGTGTCATAATTTGGATACAAGAATAAGGTTCATTCATTATTGTTGTTTTGATAATTGGACTTTTTGCTTACATTCGGAACAAACTTCCTTGTTACCTTTATACCAGGAATACTGGTGGATACGAAGTGTTTGTCATGCCTTATGTTCGTTAAGATGTTAATATTGTTTATGGTTTGTCGTCTGGAACTTTTGTTTACAGGCCAGGCAGCGTAGGTCCCGATATAACACTCAGTAACTAGTTGAATTATAGTAATCAAAGCTATATGTTAATGGGTTCATGGATTAGGTAAGTTTAACTATGATTATGTTTGTAGTTTGACTTTTTATCTAACCTCCGTAACAAAAATACAGGCTAGGATTATTCTAGAGATGCTGGTAAAAAAGACAAGCGTTGTCATTCAACATGTTTGTTAAAATGTTCATATGCTTTATTGGTTCAGGTTTACATTAAACATGAGGTACATCATCCCCTTAGAGAACTAAATAACGAACCATTGGACATTATTTTAACGAAATAAAAGAATCTCAAAATGTTTTTTTCGTTTGGCATTGTGTTGATATTGTTATCATGAAACTTGCGACAATATTTAATGATTTCCGTAAAGGTCACGTCAACTTCTATTAAAACCACAAACGTAAACAACATATCTTTAAGCTTCATCTTATTTTACAAGCGTTACAGTATGGTGTCTAACCTCCGTAACAAAGTCTTTATTTGCTAGGGCATTTCTGAAAGATGGTTGACGTTGTATCGGACACTCGTTATTGGAGAAACTTTAAATTTGTTTTTTTATCCAGTGCACATTGAACCTTTATTATTTAGAATAAATGCGTCATCAGTCACCAGTATTAGAAAAAAAACTGTTGGGGATATTTAGATACCTTTTCTTAGATAACAGAAATAGTTATGCGGCTATCTGAAATGCCCTTGGGCATCTCTGATGAGACAATTTGCCACCTTGACAGATTCGACATTATGTTCTTGATATGAATGCGTGATGCGCCACAACAAGAAAGTTGCAGTTGGCGAAAGAAAAACAGATACCGTCCACCAAGGGTGCCCAATCAAAGCACATAAGAAGGGTCAGGCCATAGTTGGGGCAAAATATTAACACAACAACAGCAAGCCCGTGTGACTGGGGTGAACGATGGGTTTCAGTGATGCTTGTGTGTTTTTCTGGACAACACTCCAGGAAACAGCCATATTATGCAAATAATTGGTTAGGTGTTGCAAAAATCATGCAGGCCATCATTGCAAATGTTTGAATACCCCACTGAAATGCACACAACTTTTGATCTGTGCTGGAAACTGCAACCGTAATAAGTGAAGCAAACACACCAAGATTGTGCTTATTAATGTATTATGTGCATTTTCGCACATAGCCGCAGTTGAAATAACGTCGCTGTGTATTCTTGTGGCCGATATATTATTCAAACATGTTTTCAATGGCGGCTATTTTGAAATCCAAGTTTGCAGCCACAATTCAAGTCAAAAAGCATGTCTTCTGTGTTAATATTACAGAGCATATGCCAATTTGCACACTTTTTTACATTATGAACGATTTCGATGAAATTTACAGTTAATCGATTTGACTAATTGTGCTATAATATATCTGTGTCAGGACTATGATTATTTAAGTGCATGCCGAAACACCTATTCCGTTCCCGTCATCTAGTTTTTAGTGGACAGGGATTATTATACATGTAACATCGAGACGAACTGAAAGGTGTTAAGTGCCGTGTGTTTAACCCGAAACATGTTTTACCAATGGCTTCATGGGTGCTCCGAATTTAACGGATGAATCTACTAACAAACTCAACAACAAATACAAGTTGAGAAAGTTACAAGAAACCTGTCTGAGTTTCACAGACATATACCTGGGTATAATCATTGTCTGAACGGTAGACGAGTTTATTTTGACAATTACCTGTAATTGGACGGTGTAGGCGTTTCCTTTACGTCGTCAATAGTACCACATAGCCCGGTTGTGCTTTCAATGTCTTCCACTGATGGAATGACTTCAAAATTCACCTGGCTTGTGTAAGCATTGATAATAACCTTTGCCCCAGTTGGAAGAAAGATCTGAAATTAACGTTCCTGTTTGATAATATGTTAACATTTATACCAATCTTAGTTCAAAATAAGGTGGGTATCGCAAATGCCAAATTCCTAAGACTTGAATTGTTTTCCAAACATCACAATTATTAATGGAATTATGTATAACATTTGATTTTTACAAAATTGCGCCATTTCCGAACATGTTTTCAATAGTAATGTGCAATCAATGCGTCATGATGCGCTTTTACATATCGGGAACAGTGTAAAGTACGATTGTTCTATCAGTGTCAAACATTTTGAAAGCTGGTCAGTCGCCGAGTATCGCAGTTTTTAACCTAATGTTATTGTTGTATACAGTCGAGTCCCAATTATTCAAAATCGCATTTTCGAATACTCTGCATTACTCGAAATACTTCTAAGGCCCAAAATTCGATCCTTCTTATTTCTTTATAAACCTTACATTTGATTACTCAAATCGGCATATCTGAACACTCGGTATATACATGATATTTTTTCCGCGGTTGTCAGTTTACGCTAGGTTTCACACCTGTTTAGCCGAAATTGCTGGCGAGTGGATATGTGAATCTCAATTGCTTCCTTTTCCTAATCAAACTTAGATGTGAATTTATCCCATGATATAATACTTGACGGTACTCACTGTATATACATTGTTCAATTTTGTAACTTTGTTGTGCAATATACCGTCATTACATATCCTAAAGCCTATCTCTGGAGCATCCACGTTGCATATACTAAAGACAAACACGTCTCTGCCGACCCTTATTGCTATGCCGCAGTTGAGCGATATCCTTTCATTGTACCTCTTTGTAGATAGTTGCACCTGTTAATAAGGAAGACACATTATGCGATAATTTGAGGCGTACTGTTTAAACAGCCACCTCGAAGTGACAACAACCTGCTGATAAGATATTTTTATTTTAAAAACAAAACTGTGTACACCAAAACATACTGACATTTTTTTTCCAAAATCAATATTTTGAAGAAAAAACCTGTCTGCTTAGCCATCCATGTCCAACATTTCGTCCATCACATACAATCACTACCGCTGGCTCGACGCTTTGTTTCGTACTCCTTTAAATACCAATTATGTACTCAGGACAGCAGACACTCGCATATTTTGTTTTCAGCTGTCCCGTAAGTTGTCCCTCCTACTCATGACTTTCCGTCGCCTTCGTCTGATGTCCTGCACCGGAGTTTCAAACAACTCACACACTTTTGATCCAACGACCTCTCGCACAGTTGAGGGATCGTCTTTGTTTTTTCGGTCACATTGTGACAGTCCGTGAAAGCGAGCTGTTTTAACGGACAATTCAAACCTCACAGACAGGTATTTTTTCCCTATTTAGTGGAGGTAGGAGACATTAAAAAGCGTTTCTGAAATGACCAGCTCAGCCCGGGACCCGAACCCCGGACACCTAGATTAGTAGTCCTGCACTCTACCATTGGACCACCTTCTACCTTCTAATATTTCTGATTGTTACTAATGACAACTTTCCAAGAGCTTTATTCCAAAACACTGCTGTAATAGGAGAATATTCATGTGCATCGAGTGATATCCATTTTTTTACAAATGACAATAGTGCAGATTTTGCACAATTTTCATCGCGTTGTTTATGCTACATCTGAGCGTGGCTGCACTGGCTAAGTAATTCAGGTTAAAACTGTGTTTTTTAAACAACTTCAAACAGCGTTTTTTTAAGCTGACATTGTTTGCAACGTTAATGAGTTGTTGTTTTTACAACAGAAATGATCTATGTATGCATATAATATGAAAATGTAAATTGCGGTTTACTAAATCTAAATTAGTTACAACGACAACTTGTGTAATAGTCCAAGTTGTCGTTTAATTAATCGATCGCTGACAGGCCCGTTGCCGCGCCAACTCTGACAAGTCAGACAGAGCGTAATAAAATAACAAAGCCCATCATACGACAATATCGGATAAATTCACGGACAAGGTCATCAACAGATATTAAAGTGGTCTTATTGACAGCGGCAATCTGTCAATTAATTGGCCGTTGAATGTGCATGCATCCATCGACCTTAACACACGGATCATTGCGAAAGTTGTCGTATTTATAAAATTCCAAAGTAAATGTAAGCCATTTTTTTTTGTCAAATGTAATGTTATTAACATGTAAGGAGTTATGCGCCTTATGTGTAGCCGTGTAATGTGTTTTTTTATGTATCCTAATCATTAAACCCTACCTCAACACACTATTTTTTACCAATCAACAATCAAAAATTCTAATGTAAGTATGACAAATAGGCAAAAGACAAATGCCAATTTTCAATTGTATTGAAACCACTGTAGGTAATTGAACATATTTTAATGACGGGCAAAGTCTCCATTTCCAATAATGTTTTCAACTGTCATTAGTTTGATTATACTACAAAGAGCGCTTCCGCGGAGGTAACGGTTAAACACTCATCACATATTCACCAGCAGTAAAATGTAGATTAAAATTCACTAATTCTGCAGATTATATATCATTTTCTTCAATTAATTTCATTCTTTTTATCTAAACTGAGGCTATGTATCATTTTAAAGTTGAACTAAATAACTGTAATGATTACTTACAATAGTTAAACTAATGTACACACGCAAACAATAATAATATTGTACTGCAATAAATGCTTTAGAACATTAAGCTAGTGAATATACAAAACAGTCGATTCGCTTTTTGCATCATAGCTTACAGATTTTAAGGCATTTACTTACCACAATTTCATATTTGTTATGCTTGTACAGAATGTATGTTCCTGGTACCTGATTTTCATAACTTCTGAAATGTCAAAAAATAATTATCGAGCGTTTTATAGAAGAATAGGCTGTTCGAATATATATAAGTTTTGTGACATAAAAGTCAGAATGCAAACCATATACAGCTTCACAAATTAACGTTTTTCATGCTTATTTGAACTGTAAACTTTGGCTTTAAAACAAAGTATTTGGCGTCACAGATAAAGAACCAATATTAAGCTAAGTTCTATTAATAACCCAAAATGTTTACATGTGCATAAATTTACATAGTTAGTTGTCAAAACATCTGGTGGGAACTGTAAATTAATATTTAATCAATCCGTAGCTGACTGCAAAGTCTAAATAAGAAAATGCAGTAAAATCTAGGATTAACATACAAACGCATATATTTTACATGTACACAGAGCGAGCCTCCCATAAATAGTTATAGTAACTATAACACATTCATGTACTAAACAAAATTATCACACCAACTACTTTGTCGGCATTAATGTCATTTATGGTTATAATATTCTAACTAATTCATTATATTTATATTTGCTTGGAAGTTTGTTTAAACAGTTTTGAATATTATGTCGTCTATAATTATTTTTGGCAAAACAAACAATATAAATATTAATTTCGTCTTCGGAATCACATGCGATTGCAAAAGTACAAACTTTTGTATTTTTTAGAATCATTTCTACAAATTATCTGCATGCATCTTTTTACAAAAAAAAAGAATGTTTAAACTTGTAACATTTAAACGCAACGATTCTAGACTAATGCAATTAAGTAAATATTCCGTGTCGAGATCTTAATAAATATGAAATTCGCCAACTGCAGTTATTACTCATGATCAGACTCAATAAAATAGGGTCTGCAATTTTCTCTGAGTTGGCTTTTTTGCTTTTGAAGGTTCTTCCATTTACAGAACTTTCATATATCGACCTGAATTAACTTGCCACCGGACATGCTCTATTATACTCTACATAAATAGAAGTATTATCTAGGAGAAACAAACTATAAACTTTGAATAACTTTGTGAATACTACGGCATTTAATCATTATGAGGCAAAACTCCCTTCCAACCATGTTTTCATTAGTAATTGGCTATAGAGGCGTAAAAGGGCATATTGAAGGAGTGATTTGTTAAGTATTCCTGTGATTATAATCACTAACAAACACTTATTTCAAAAGACCAAGATGATCCTATATCGCTCGCCTTCTAGGAGAGTTGCACAGGAAACATTGTACACAATCATAGTTAAATAAACGTTACACTTTTTGAGAAGCTAATGACTTAATGAGTCTAAAAAGTCTTACAATTTAAAAAAGCACCTCCCGAAGATTGCCATGTTTTAATACATTAACTTAGTTTTTGTGACACGGTCCAAAGACCATTTCTTTTGAAAATATGAATTTTTACCGGAATTGGACAATAGGACTCTGAAAATGAGTGTTTTGTAAACTGTGCTATGTTTACATTTAGAAAACTTTACAGCAATGTTTTAATAATATTTCCCTGACTTAAAAAACCTTATTATAAGGCCACCTAAGAATCATTTATAGGAATATTTAAAAAAAAAATGGATTTTGGTTTGGTTAGCTTTTTTTTCATAGAATGAACTGCTTTGATCTACTTTGTACGGAGTTTATCATTTTTCTTTCCTAAAAAAGCTGTATCAACATATTTCCAAATCTCAGGCTGACCATTTATCCGGATTTTTCCGGACATCTCCGGATTTTTTCCGGATTTCTTAAAATATTCTCTATAACCATTTTTCTAAAATTTCAAGCATCATGGGCCACAATAAGACGCCGTGTCACACGGCGTCTCATTGTGACCAATGCTGATTACAAATGTCATCATAGTTTCTTCCGTAACACGCATAACGGTGAATATTTGCTAAGATCTCCGGATTTTTCATGGTCCAGTTATGGTCACCCTGAAATCTCAGACATTTTTACATATTTAACGCTGTAAACTCGTAACGTTGAGAATTAACAACAAGATGAGGGATGCACTCAGATTGTTCCATCACATAAAGCAATAGACGCTCACATAACACCATGATGAGTTTCATGTATGGAACGGTTTATCCGGTTAAGCACTGAACAGTGAAGTCGAAATCGAAAGGTTATAGGGAAGAAACGCAGCCGAGCCAGATCAGAGACATGTTTTTGTTAGATTAACTGCCTCGCTGGCCTTTACCATAGCTTTGAAATATAATATAAAATTCGCAAGCTCATAAAACACACTCTTATTTTATCAAACAAATCAAATATGTTGTAAACACTTCATTCAAAGATACAAAGCATAATGCGAACTTGGCGTCTCGAACGGGGGAACTTCTTGTGTACACACCACATATGTACCGGCGTTGCCTACATCGCCACCGTGAACTGTGTTGGTTGAAAAGGCTATTTTCTATTAATGGAACCTTGTTATTTTTCATAACGGGGAACTAACATTTAGGCTGTTATTCTAATGAAGGGTTCATCGTATCTATAAAACATCTGAGGATAAACAGCTCGTCAAAAGTACTATGTTTTCCTACACGTTTCCCATGCGATACATTACCTCGCTAATAGTAAAAATACGTGCGCTTATATGGAAATAATTGGAAGTATTAAGATTGAATTATTTTTGTGTGGTATGCATCGATGTTAGAACGACGACCTGATCACCCACAACATGTTGCATGAATTATTTCTGAATTCATGCAGTTGTGCGTGATCAGGTCGGCGCTCATACATCGGTAAATACCAAACAAAAAAAATCAATATTAAATTCCATCTGGTTGTTTCAGATATGATTTTATTTATAAACCATCTTGAACGGACGTTGATTAACACTATATGAAATACAGTGAACGACAGATACCAGTCAATGATAAATTTCACGTTAACAGTCAGAAAAGCTGTTACAATATCTGGCGCAAGATAAATCATAAATCGTCCCCTACTATAGGGTCAACGCATTTTAAATTTCAACAAATGCGCAGCACTTTCGTTATTAAGATAACTTTTGAACAATAAAAACGTTTAATCTACTGTATATGTATCCTTTTGAAACTGAAACCTAACACCAGAAATAGCATTTATTCAACAAATGACTTGATGCATTTAACTCTTTCACCGCCGAAGTCGCCTAAATGCACCGTTGAAAATAGTGCAGTCCAAGATCTGACGCCGCCTTATAA
>JAULCE010738075.1:435-15005 GCA_032359355.1 Macoma nasuta | reverse complement strand
AACAGTTTTCAAATTTTGAGACGTGAGACGGGTTGCGTTCACACTTTTTATTCAAAACCTGAAACAATTTTGATTCGAAGTATTCTCATGTAAAAACCTTACTGTAAACAATTGTCAGAATTTAATATTTTGTAAAGCATTAATATATCTCTAAAGCCATTGTACTGCCATAAGGGGGTCACCCGACGTTTTTTTTGCACAGTATTCAAATCACGACCCCAACCCCCCAAACACACACAAGTTCGCCGACGTTTAATTAATGAGATATCATATTTTTTCTAATTATTACATAGAAACCTTGTCATAGACACATCTTGCCTAGTGGTGAATAATCTTTCCTACATTTATGTTATATTAGAAATGGTCAGATACTTAAGGCAAAAGCTACCAGAACTGTTACAAGGTAAGTGGCTAATAAAAAACGTCGTGCAATGATTTTGATTTCCGACTTAACCCCTTCACTGCCGAAAGCAATTCTGCACGTGCGCAATATTTCGTCTGCTTCATTTTCAAACTTCACAGATTGACTCATTTTTTGGCAAAATATTGGCCGAGTGTCAAATAGTTGGGATCCGGGTAAGACGTTGAGTTACTCGGCGTCTCATCCGGATTTAAGCTGTTTGCATATGCCAGTATGGTTCCGGGTGAGCAAATAAAGGTCAAGAGTACTACAAGTAGCTAAATGTGACGCAAACACTTAATCTGATCTTGATTGACACGTTACACATTTAATGTTTTATCTTCTTATTAAGAACAGTCAACCTCTACCGCAAATACGTCAATATGAAGATGTTCTTTAAATTTTACCAGTACACGCAAAATAAAATGTTCTTTATCAGAAAAACTTTGCTCAAGTTTAACATACACTCGTTATGTTAAGTACAACGAAAGGAAACTTGTCCAGGACAACAACAATGAACCAGAAAGATGGATTGTAAATATTATTTGTTTAGTGAAAAAATGACAAGGGATCCGTTATTTGTAAGACTCGTATTACATTCAAAAACAATATAGCGGAACAAATTAGATGGCTGTGTTCACTTAAGTAAAAACAGTAAAGTCAAGTAGCAGTTATTCTTAATACCAAGGCGATATTGAGAAGATTGCTATTAGAGAACACTCTTATTGTTCGACCTATTCGAGTAACTGTGCGCCTGGTTCGTTTCTATGCTATAATATACCCGCCTTATATTTAGAAGAAAATTTTAATTTTTTGCTTCGGAACGTATCGATATGAATAAACGATACGAAATATTTTGATGTGGAATTCATACTATTTTAAATAAATAATAATAATAATAAAATCGCGATCAGAAATGCCATGTTACTCGGTGTCTGCTCTGGATCAATTACATTCAGTATCCATGCTCCATGTTTTCTATTTAATATACGACACGAACACTTATTAGATTAACGTTGCCACATGTTTGCTTCAATTATTGATAAATATTGCTTAGAAACCAGTTTAAAACCAACAGAAACCACATTGTGCGTTTTATAAAGCGCATCATGCTGTTTCTGTGAGTTTTGAACCGGTTCCTACGCCATATCTCCCGAAAAGGTCATGTCTAGTCGACACTACAATATAAAACACTGATGTGTCAAATCAGATTCGAAACAAATTGGTTAACAAATGTTGTATACTTAAAACAAATACTGGATAAAACAAATTACAAATTACATAATTATTCGAATTCATAATATTCTTTTTACCCTCATGTCTTTTTACATATATAAAAGGCACGACGTTGTAAAATATCAAGGCAGGTTTTGGCACTTATTCACTTTAACCCGACACCGAAGAACCAGAACGAAATGCTTGTCTGAAATCCTGAGCGTTACGGTGGGAATTCATCACTACCAATTTACACATTGTCTCCTAAATGCTTTGAAATTAACATTCTTGTTTGTGGACATAAACATTTCCCATAGTTTAGGTACCCTGAACCTTAAAAAAATAAATTACACATTATGATATAACTATTGTTTCTTAGAACAGTAAATTGTTGAGGAAAAAAACATATGGCTATGAAAGGATAGAAATATGACTAACCATGACAAAGGTAATTGCCATGCAAATCAAGATCAGGCCACCGCGTATTTGACGCGCCGTCAAGACACCGACGAACCAGGACGAAATGCTTATCTAAGATCCTGAGCGTTACGGAGGGAATTCATCACTACCAATGTTCAAGTCTTTGATTTGACCAAGCCCGGGATCGATCCCCGACTTCCCGCTCCCCAAGCTGACGCTCAACCACTAAACTTTAAGGCTGTTTTAAAATCAAGATCCGTGTTTTTTTTTATAGAAATAAATTACTAATTACAGAATAACTATTGTTTCTTAGAACAGTAAACTGTTGAGGAAAGAAAAATATGGGTATAAAACAAACCATGACATGTAAAGGATAATTGCCCTGCCAAACTTGCAATCAATAGTATGCCACCGCGTATTCGATGCGCCGTCAAACCTCGATCTGGACATTGGACAATTTGATATTCGTCTGAATGTTATGATAAAGTATATTTACTTGGTTCATTAGGATCTTTACTGTGCCCTGCGAAAAATCTTAAAGTTATTTTTTGAGTGCATCTATGTTGTGTTGGTCTGCTATGTACTTCTTTTCTCATTTGGCTACAACGAAAACCGGTTACAGAATCAGAGTTGATGGTACACATTTGACACATCTTAGATCTTTGTTTTAAGATGCTTTTAAATCTCATGTTATATAAGCGGGTTATGTTTGAATTCATTGAGGTCTGGTGGAGCCTCTGCAGCAGCGAATGCAGGGATACTGACATGGTAGATGGCTAAGTGAATCAGCCAAGGATGTTTATGTTAAAGACTCTGTGGAAGACAGATAGAAAGTATCATTGTCTTTAGGACTATGAATATAAAATATTTGGTTATGATATGATTGTGTTATTTCAAATTAATAGATAATTCTTGAAATGTCTTAACATTAATGCCCGTTCTTTTAGTTCCGTCAGTAGTCGCAATCAGCGCCTTATACCAAAACATAAATTTTTAATTTGTTATTTTAACCTATAATAGGATTATATAAGGAAAATGTAATTTATGTCGTTTGATTGTAATAAATTAGACGAAATTTGAATTTCCTGGGTTATGTAAAATCCTGTAGGTGGCTTTGTAAGCACTCGAGATTTTCGTGATGTTTTGGCAGCTTTCGGTCATTCCGCCATGGGCACTGCCGACGAGTAGAAACTAACTTTTAAGTTTAACTTGATGTATAGTATGGGCTATCATGATATTGTGGTCTAACCAGTTCAGTATAATTTATATGTGTTTTGTGGTGTTTGATAATGAGGTAGTGTTCAAGGTATGTGCTTAAAATACAGTCGGCCGTCGCACCCAGCGGCGTATACCAAACAACAAGTTGTTGTTTTTGTTGTTTAAATCCGAATTTTGTTCTATTTGTTTCATAGTACAATGTTCTTTGTTTTGTTGCTTACTGTGTGCTACTTTCATATCTGGTGATTGCACAATCCACGGGAAGATCAATGAATCAATTTAAATCGCTTATTTGAAGACTATAATGCTTCTGAAATTCAAAGGAAAACTCTTGGTAGAATTCAACTCTATATTGAACCAGTTATCTTTCTTCAAATACTTACATCTCTGTTGACTTCGGGTTTTCAAATGTACGTGAACCAGTTAAGTAAATTTTGTTTTTACTGGATAACATGGACAAGTTTACTTGAGATAAGGATATGGATAAGGATACGTTTATTTGTAATTAAGTGTTATCGGGGTTTTGTATTTTATTTTCATATCTTCCTGCTCTGACATGTTCTGTGCTGCTGGAAAGATATAAATTGCTGTCGTTAATAAATGGTTCAAACTTTATGCAAAAGAATGACTTGGTTGCTGTTCAGGACAGAAACTTGAAACGTACCATTTGAATGTACTTATTAAACTGAAACAAACGGTTTTTACTTTGAATAAAGTGTCATGGAATTGTTTGAAAATTATTATTTGTTCATGGTGATTCTTTTCGATCATATATCTTCTATATTTTGCAAGAAATTGTGTTAGATCGATGACCATAATTCACATGTAGTTTAAGTAGGAAATTTATGCGTTACTCGTAGAGTCAATAGATGGTTCTGTAATATTTTAGTGGTATAAGAACACGACCGGGTACCAGAATGGAATATAAACGCGGAGAATGCGAGAATATGCAACTGGCAGCTGAGCAAAGCAGACCGAAATAATGTAACAGTATAAAGACCAAATATATTTGGAGGCTTTTGAGCTGGGATTTGGTATACACGTTGTCAATGCTTAAGGTGTTTATGATAATCAATACAAATATGCCGGAGTAATTCGAAAAACAGTTTACTCTGTTATGCATTCACTTACACACCGCTGTTTGTTTGATCCTGCCTTCAGCACATCGTTTTTTCTTCATGTGAGTTAGGCCTTTTAACCCATAGCCAGCTACGTATGCACATCTATATCTGCTTCATCTTTAAAAAATCGTCAGATTTTTTTCTCTAAAATTTGGTGAACCTATTGTCTGAAGTCGAATTACTGAGCGTCTGATCTGGACCCAATCTGTTTGAATAACAACTATAGTCGTGGATAACAGGCTAAGGAATACTTGCCGGTTTTAGATTGATAGAAGGACTCCCGGTAATGTTTTTTACAAAATTAAGGTAGCTCGATGCCGGAATCCGCTGGTACCAGTCTCTCTGGTTACGTTTAGGCAAAGCAAACAGAGAGAACCGGGAACCAGCCGCTTCCGGACTCGATATACCTTAAACGATTTTTTTTCTGGACGGTTTTAAATATATGTGCTCCTATATAGGCTTAAGAGAACTTTCTTGTATAAATTTCGAATAAACTCGGGTTGTGCGATTTTTGTCTAGGTGTAGGAAAGTACGCACTTAGTACGTGACCTTGAGATGAAAAAAATAAAATAGACAACCATCAGTGGTTCGGTTGTATGGGTCGTGTGGACATGTTTTAGAACAAATAATGTTTGGATCATTACCGCCTTAACCTTATCCTGTCGCCAAACAAATAGTCCGCTGAATACGCGTCTGCTTGATCTTTTAACCTTGTTAGATTTTCTTGAATGTTGGTGAAAATGTTGCCCGAGTGTCAAACAGGTCGGATCCAGATCAGACGCCGAGGTACTCGGCGTCTGATCCGGATTAAAGTTGGTTGACGACATCACTATCGTCGCGATAGACATTATTCGGGATAAACTTAAATTAAATACACCATGTGAAACTTAGTTATTAAATATAATTTGTAATTATAAATCTAAATTTAAAAATTATATGAAGTTCCCATTTGTAACGATATTGATAGCATAATTTGAAATATTATGCTAAAAGCTGTAAACGAACATACGATCTATAAGTGTAAAACCTATGTTAATATATCGCAGTAAACATACATATGATAAGTGTAAAAGGTAGGGGTAATAATGAGGTCCGCACATATCGAATATTTAAACAGAATTAGACGTGGAAGAAAACTGTTTGATGTTTTTACCAGTGAATCACAGGTCGATATTTACCAAATGTAGATTTTGCACCTATACGAAACTTGACGGTACAAAAATATATCTGAAGAAAGTCGTAAATTTTCAAATATGTGTAGAGAATGACGGTCATGTTATTCTTTGAAGACATATATGAAGACCTGAGGCTAACTTTATAATAGAAATCCGTTGAAAATTATGTGGAGTTTTTAAACTTCGAAAAGCTTATTAAGTGTAATAATGTTTTACCAGTCCTAGTCTAAAACGTAGTTTTGCCAAAATGTGTTAAGATATCTTAAACGTCGTTGTTTTCTTTATATGTAAATAATGTAGAAACATTCATGAAATGTTTGTGTATTTTACAGCTCACATGAAGTTGTTGTAAATCAGTAAACAACTAATCTGATCAGAGGTAATACCTGATATTTTGTACCATTTCTTAAGTATATACGGATGTGTACTTTTGAATTGACAGAAGATTTTGTGCATGTTTCCGTGTTCTTTATCTTTATCTTTATATCTTTAATTGCTGTCCTATATGTATAAACACAGATGATACTTTTATAAACTAATAAATGTAGAGACGCGTTGAGTCTGGTTTTGTTGTTTTTTGACCCATGTGCCCATCTTAAATGGCCAGTGGCTGGGACCCTTTATCATTGTTTTTAGCCGGGCGTAGCGAAATAAATGAAATGAGTCGAAGCGACTTTAAACAAAGATACGAGTTGCACAGTTTCGTAATTCCTCTAGGTGTTCTCTTTAACCATGTAACATGCTTATATGAGTCCCCTAATTTTCGGGCTTTTAAACAACGTTTAAATTCTCAGAGGTCATTCAATGCACTACAAAGAAATGAACAAACTGACGCAATTCCCAGCGAATTCTTGCACACATGAAAACGAAAATGGCGTTAGATAAACGTCCTATCTAATGGTATTCTGAATGTGCAGAAATCCAGAAGGTTAGTCTGTGGTATGTGACAATTGTAAGATCTGGTACCAACCGGAGTGTTAGGGACTGCAGACGGGCGAAGCCCCGGGTGATGACTTTACATAATACTGCAAAATATGTATAATGCACAGTACGAAATTGACCAAAGGCGAAAGCGGGAGTGTCAAATGTCAATTATTATAACAATAATAATGCTCATTTCGGAATGAGTGAAGCATTCCGTATATTTCCGAATAGTGCACCATCCAGTCCTGAAATAGATGCCGTCACTTGATTTATATTAGGAAAACTGTTTAGCGACATACTTTGGGGTGGGCAATATTGCCTTGTTATGTGTGATCATTTTTTTTTTTTGCAAAATCAAATAATCCTAGACGCTCACGAATAAGTCTGAGATAACTAAGCGCCATTTAACTCAATACACGTCTAGATCTACCATCCCTTCCTTAAAGAGCTTGTTTTGGCAATATTTTCACATATTGACCACAAAGTAACCAGATTTTGATTCCATGTATGCGAACAATATTAGAAAAACAAAATCCGGTATAAAACTGGGGATGCCACTTTTTCTGTAGGTGTAGTACTTAGTTGAAAATAACGCGTTTTCAAATTACCTCCCTTTGAATTGAACAAGCTTAAATTTTAAACCTACTGCAAGTCTTTAAATGAATAGATATCCGTATTTTGACAGTTGTGATCTATTGTTGGTAGTCAACAGATTGTTTAAAACTAATAACCATGAATTGGCGTCGACCAACAATAAAGCTTCATAATTCTTATGAGCCATACAACCTTCTGTCGTTAATCAGTGTGCACCATAATCATTTGCGATGTTGGAAAGTCTGCGTCTGAGTTTGAGAGTATTTGTTTTGAGTAGTAAAGAATACTCAAATCCCTTATGAGTAGCAAACAGTGTAGACCCTGATCAGACACCAGGTCGGATACGAGACTTCTGATATCGGTCTATACATTTTCAATGTCTTAGAATTGAAATTGCGTTGCAGCGGCGCTAAAATTTGAATTAATGCAGCATTCTTCTACAGAAAGCCTTCTGTAGTACTTTCTTTCTGCAATTAACTGTCACCTGTTTAACGCACCACTAGCTTGTCTTGTTTGTGGATGTCCAGCTAATGCCAGATTTGTCAATGAATTACCCAATGCGAATCCGTTTTCAAGGTGTGGTTATTACCAGGAACAGGGAGGTGAACGGCACAGACATCTGCCCAATGACAGACAAGACGTCGAGCGGCTGATATATCCTGTAAACAAACCGCTTATTCTCGATAACCGCAGGACTCCGGCAAACAAATTCATGCAGAAAATGACAAAAGAACGTAAGAAGATAATTTCTGCGTAGTCCCGAATCATTTAATTCCACAAAACACATTGTATAAACAGCATCTACTATTCGTTGTCATCATAGTCATAATAGATTTAGAATAATTCATGTGTTATTATCAAAAACTCATTGTGCGTGTATATATTTTCAGAGTATTTTATAAGATTCAAAGTTTAGCAATTTGTTTTAACCAAGTTTGTAAGAAAGAACAATCAGTTACTCCCAACAGGAGATAGAGTTTCTAGAATTTTATTTCAGGTGCAAATAATTTGTCTCCATCTGTGCTTCTGAGAAAAGCTCATTTTAATTGCATTGTTCAATCGATTCTAATGGTCACATGACAAGATATAAGTGAGAGGAATTTATTTCAATATTTTTTTTGAAACTAGGATACTAATTTCGAATGTGAATAATTGTCGATACAAATATGTCCTTTCAAAAGATTTTCTTTTGCAAATACGAACAGTGTAAGGCCAGGCATCTCTAACATGACACTTGGTCTGTTTGTAATCATCGAAATATGTAGTATTTTGTCTTGTTCCGCTGCAAACAGTGTAGAAGCTAATAAATCGCTGCACCAGTGGCTTGACTTATGTGTTCTGTTCACCCATACTGTAATACCATTAGGTTGCCAAGTAACAGGACTTAAGATACTAAATCAAACTTTTGCCAACAATCTTTAATTTTCTCTTCAAAACTCTATTTTGTGACTTATCATCAGAATCGTCTTGTCAAGAAAATAAAATAGGGTCTGGTCTAGAAGTAAGTATTTTGAAATTTTTATTCGCATCTTTTCTATAGTCCTCAACTAACCATTTTGTTTGCTCATGGCGCACTGGTTGATATTTCAGTAAACGGGGTTCTCTGCACTGTTTGCTGTCTTGTCATCAAAGCCAGTTCTCAACAAGGTAAATATTTGTGTTATATATTTCTATTTTTCTAAGTTTTTCGGATGCTGAGCAGAAAACGGTATTCATTTTCATCCTTTTCAGATACACATATTACACATATTACCCCCCCCCCCCCCAACTCATATAACCCAATTGCGTAGAGCAAATACGCACAATGTACGCAAACTGATTTGTTGCAAACAGTGAAGACCCTTAGCAGATGCTATATTGGAATCGTGGCAATTGGCTTGGTCTGCTCTGCTTTCATATCTTTAAGAATGATTATTGTATGGTTTACATGGTTCGGTTGAATATATGAGTGAGGGTATGTTTTTGCATCGTTGTTACACTTCCATCAAGTTTTGAATATTATCGATTTATGTTTTAAACATAAATGTGACGTATCCTATGTACTTTCGGGGGTTTAAAGTCAAACCTGTCTTGGGTGGACAACAAATAAGATACCACAGTGACTTTAAATAACAGTAGCCGTGGTCAATAAATGCAAAACAAAAGAGAATCGGAAAGCTCTTTTGAGAGCTTTCTGCATTACTTTCGTTCTGCATTAAGTGAAGACCACATGCGCATTGGCTTTGAGTGGCCGTTTAATACAGGTTTTACTGTTGTTTTTGCAAATCGTATAGTTTTATATCGATAAATGTGCAATAGGTACGCTTTGGTCGTCCAATAAGTTAATATCGGATTCTTACTTATTGGACAGTAAATGACATATTAATTTTAATTAAATCATGTATCTCTACCTCGCTGCTTGCTATTAAAAGCCGTAAAAATGGACGATGGAGTTTTACCCATGCCCATGGCATGTTGCAAATGATGACGTTTCATTTGTTTCACTTTTTCCTTGTCGTTCAAAATAGCCAATAATTTGGTGAAAGAATTGGTCTAGTGACAAACAATTCGTATCTCGATCAGACGCCGAGCTGTTCAACGTCTGCTCTGGATCCAATCTTGTGCACATTGTGTTGTGGCTGCGATAATCATGATACATGTTAGTGTTAACCCTTATCACGCCGATCGCGACCGTAGTGATGTCGTCAACCAGCCTTGAACCTTATCAGACGCCGAGTAAGCTGTTTGACACTCAGGCAACAGTTTCACCAAAGTTCAAATAGACGAGGATTCAGAGAACTATATTTTTGGCGGCAGGGTAAGGGTTAGTGTTAAGTCCATCTAGATCCGCCTTTGAACATGAAACATGGCGTCTTATCAGAATTTACAATGCTTGCAAGCGTCGTGAACAGGTGTGATTCACATCTAGCTTATATATCCTGTGAATGGACTTGTTACTGTGGCGCACATATTATTGTTTTGTCATGATTCCAGTGAAAATAACACCAATATTAAGTTAACCAAATAACTGTTTATCTTTGTCAAAAATCAAAGTCAATCCAAATTAAGAAAGTCTACATATAACTATACAACTGGCTGCTAACCACTCAGAATTATAACGTCTCCGATAAAACATACTTCCAAAACGCCAAATTACCCTCAAAGCGGTTAAGTTTATGAGAAGTAAAATAAAAAAAGCCAAACACAAGGAGCTACATGCTTGAAGGTCAAATCCAAATGTTAATGTTCTCTCTAAATCCTGAACCCGTTAACTAAGTCCAAATAATGAGAAATTTTGTTTTCCAATGTATTTTAGTTACTGAGATCCAACATTTCCGAGATCAGTTTGACATAGATAAAAACTATTTAAATTTTAATTACTCCTCGCCGCTGCAGCTTCTGAAACTCTTTTTATAGCCTGTGGCAAAGTAAAATCCTGTATTCTGATTGGTTAGCAGAAAAAAGAGGCTTAAAAAAAGTACTTATATCGCATGATACAAATTTAGTTCATTCACTAATGAAAATGGTCCTGTCTGGCTATCCGCCCCAAAATCCAACATGACCGATGAATTTCTAAGGTCACATCCATTACAACTTTTAGCTGTTTTCTAAAGATAGATAGCTTTATTCGTGAAATAAAGGCAGTTAGCCCAACAAACCACTAACATGAACATCAAACTGCATTTCAAAGAACAATACTATTCAATGGCGGATCTAAACAAAGAGCTATCTTATCATGAGTAGTGGATAAGGGGAACAACTTACTAAGTTCTCTCATTTCCCTACCAGAAAACATCCTGCAATAACTCAACATACCCAAGAACGGATAACATATTAATGAGTACCACACGATGAGTACTGTTGCAGAAATAAGGAACATACTTCAGTAGAATTTCAAAATATGTATCTCTTATTGCATAAACATTAATCAATTCATTTTTTAAATTTATGTGAGAGAATAATTGTTATCAGTTATTATTTATAACTCAATACTTATATCACATATCAAACTGAGGGAGATTACATTATTGTTCCTGTATGTTTCATAAAAGTAATATCACATAATAGTTGTCTCTCTTCATTCTTGTATAAATTACTTTTGAGATGAGTGACAAACAGTTTAGGCCCTGTTCTAACGCCGAATCACTCGGTTTCTGATCAGGATTTATACTGTTTGAATATTATATATATATATTGATCAGCTTAATAACAATCGATTAAAAGAAGCAAACGCGCGAAAAGGTCGCTACTGTGTGATTTAGCATAACATTCAGAATACCGTGATACCCAATCAAGTGGTAGGCAATCAAACCAGATATTTTGGTTAAAGTCGACTTAATACATAACGATATCCAATCATACTGTGATTACAAATGAAATTAATTTGCTGTTTTGCGGCACATATTCTCAGACAAGGCATCTTTACAAAACACGTATATACATTACACAAAAACACACTGGTTGTTGCGTTTACAACTTGTCGAGATGCAACAAAATACTTGATGATTAGATAGTGCTAGGTAGAATCTCAAGAACAGTGCAATATCTACTCTCACACTTAAAACAGTATCAATATCAGACGCCGACTGAGATGGCGGCTCAGATGGAGGTGGCTGATCCGGAGCTGCATGTTCACCACATTTCTCGTGAATGCGGGAGTAAACGTGTTCTGTTGCAGCCATATTACGCTCCCTTCGCAGCGTTCTAAATAATACACTCCTTTTCTATTCAGCCGCTGCGTTGAGCAATACGATTTGATGCTATAACTGCAAAATGACTCTTACTCGGCCCGCAAGAGTGAAACCACTATTTTTTAAAGAAACAGCCGCAATGTTATCATGATGGAGGTGACAGCCGGACAGATAAAACCCTTTGGTGTCCCTAGGAATAGAGAAACTAACATAAGCGTGTTCTGCTAAACATGTTGTCTTATATATACTTGCAAATCAATATAGTTTCATTTGAATACTGCAGAGATCATCATTTAGTTATCAAACAGTTAAGATCCTCTTTATAAAGTTAAGTTTCAATGATTGAAAATGAAATAATTTTGCAATTCTTTAATTTTCAAACAAAGTTACTATTTCTGTGGATACAAATTAATATCAATTCATGGTTAAGTGAAGAAATGTGACATTGTCGACATATGAATCATATTGCAGTTATGTGGGTAAGAGTTTGTAAGACTCCCTACGATCATCTTAATGCAAACTCTTGCCCATACTTGTATTAAATGAGGTATTTCTGTCTTATAGATTCAATCAGCAGAAACTGGAAATGGAAGCGGAACAATCTGCCGAGAAACTGGCAGAGAGAGCCAAGAGATTTGAGTCCCATCTAACCACGAAGAAATCTGCACCAAAACAGAAGCTGGCCTTCTCCAAGCTCTCGGCGGCCACCATCTCTGATGTAAGTATTTAAAAGCAGTGCTTAGGATGCAAGATAATGTTCATACTTAAAATGCTTGTATGCTTATTTCTTCACCAAGCCCTATATGGAGTGATCACTCATTAGAATTGTCCTGAAAAGATGTTTCTAATGAGTGGTCACTCCATAGGGTATTGTGAAGAAATAAAAAAAACATTTTTGTCACAAATGTATCATTTACGCATGCTTAACTGTAGCTCTGAGTGCTGTCAATGCGGCTTCTCCACAGAGGCCTCTTTTGACGCCTCTGTAACGGACAATATTTGACAATATTGTGAAAAATAAAGTGTTTCCAAAATTTGTTAAATGCAATTCAAATATGTTGCACTTTTCCTTTGTTTACATAGTTATGCCTAACACCAGATTCTTTCCTTGTGGATAAGTATAAAGTCACATGTGGAATCATGGGTTGTATCTATGGAGTAAAGGGTTAAACACCAGCTTTTTGACTGTAAGCAGTGTAGAAATTTTCAACAATGAGAGAAGTCTTGAGTCTAGTCTGCTTGAAACAATGGCATCTTATCTGTTTGGTACGTAAAATACTAATGATTCTGATAAATGATAGAATACAGTCGAACTTCGCTGGCTTGAAGTTGCAGGAACTATTTTGATAAGCCTTATTTACAGATAGTTCAAATTTCAAAAATAGTCCCTGCAACTAATATATGTGCATACCCAACAACAACCTTTATGTTTTGGTCCATAAATAGTTTTGACAAGCATAAACTCGAGCTAAGCGAGCTTCGAAGTTCGACTACAATCTTTTCAGTGTGTGGTCAGTCTGAGTTTGGGTCTACACTAATGGTAATTATATCAATAGGTTGGTATTGCATTTCAGCCCTTAAATAGTCCGTATGAAACAGTTGAGCTTGACTCTGAAATACAAATGTTGATTTCAAGCAAAATTCTGATTATGAGCCAATCAGATGCTGGAGAATGTCTGAAGACTTATGGTTTCACCTTGATCTGAATCAACACTAATTTCCTAAGTCTAAAACTTTGTTTCTGTTTGAATATTTGGGATTAACATGTTATGCTTTGTAAAAGGTAATATAAATGTGTTGTTCTACCTTACAGTCTGATGAAGACAGCAACATGGACTGGAGCAGTTACCATATTGTTGGCACGTGTCAGGACCTCGAGAAGCACTACCTGCGCATGTCTGGAGTAAGTACATTTTGTTACCTTGTACAGTCACACCTGTATTGAACGGCCTCTCGAAAACGAAGCATATGTGTTTTTAAGACAGGTGGTTACTCAATGCCAAACAAAAGTAATGCATCAACTTTCTTGGTGTAAAGCAGTGTAAATCCTGATTAGATTCCTTGTCAAATATGAAACTGATATGTTGGGTCTACACCATAAGCAATGTCATAAGTACTAGTTATCCAAAATCCCAGACATTTATAATGCTGTGCAGAGCCCAAGATAAGTGAGCTTAAATCCAATAATTGCCAGCCTTAACCTTTAAATACTTCTACCACATCCCATGTTGTGACAATTCATTAGAATCCTCTTTGAAAAAGACGATTCTAATGACTGGTCAAAACATAGTGTTTGGGCGGTAAAAAAGAATGTTCATGGTGGATACACATCATATCTGTAGCATTGGTGTATTTATTAATTTGCAGCCACCAGATGCTAGCAAGATCCGCCCTGTAGAGGTGCTAGAGAAGTCTCTGGACATGGTCAAGGCAGACTGGGGCAAGAAGATGGACTACCATTATGCCTGTGAACAGATGAAAACCATACGACAGGACTTGACGGTAAGTTTTGCCTCCACATGCCTCCACATAAAGAGAGTATTTAAATGATAAACTCCTATTTCTTCACCAAACCCTATAGTGTTGCCACTTGTAAGAACTGTCTTAACAAAAGGGTTTTAAAAAGAAATGAGCGCTGCTGTGGGATTTCCAACCATAAGACAGTTCAAAGAGTTTAGACCTATACTTGCACTGTAGATAGATGCCATGTTAATAATAATGCATCTATCTACAGTGCAAACTAGTCTGAACTGTGTCGAACAAAATAGTAATGATTTTGGCCGATTTCAAACAGTGAAGACCCAGATCATATACCACATTTATGACGTGGCAT
>JAULCE010737964.1:0-15007 GCA_032359355.1 Macoma nasuta | reverse complement strand
GCAGACTTGTTTTTATACTGCTATGAAAGAGATTTCATGTTGCGTCTTAACCCTGGGTCACAATCTGAGGTAATAAGTGACTTTAATGACACCTCGATATTTAGACGACATTTTTAATGTAGATAACCCCTAATTTGATAAAATGATTTCTTCTATTTACCCTAAAGAACTGAAATTAATCAAGGCCAATAGTCCGGATGTTTCAGCAGCTTTTCTTGATTTAGATATTTCTATAACAAAATGAAATAGTCTCGACAAAATTATATGATATAAGAGATGACTTTAAAAGGGGGTTCCCTAAAACTGGAAATATTTTTTGATGTTTTTCTTAAAAGTGCATGAAATGTTTGATAAATGCGAATTATAAAGGGCTTAGTTATTTTTTGCTCGGAATGCTTTTAATATTCTACATCGACACTAAAAACCCAGCACCAAATCATATTTATTATTATATAATAGCATGACGCGTGCAGAATTCAAGCAGTAATCTTTTTTTCCCCATAGAACGGGAGAAACGCTACTCTTTACCGTTTCAACGCATACACATCGCAAACGAAATGCAAACAATGTAGAAAAGTGACATTTGTCTTGTCAACTTTTTATTACTATAACCTTAGCGTCGAAACAGTTTGTACATGTAGACAGTGTTCGGTGTCACGCACGTGTTAGATGGTTAAGAATAGCGTTTGACACTGACTTTACCGTGAGTGTTTTCCCTCGATTGTTCCATTCGGATAGAAAATTGATCTGTGCATCAAATCCTTCGCAACAAAAATATTCTTAAATATTTGCAAACAAAGAAAAAATTCATGCCTTGGCCCGTGTTATGTAAATACCAAACTTTACTGATTTTCAGCACAAAAATAGCGCCGTTATACGAAACACCGATATAGCAATCGGTGTAGACCACCAAAACCAGCCGACATAGCAGAGATCACCACTGTTTTCCGGTCATCGTCGTCTAAAAGGCATTTGTTCTTTTCCACTTTAACTCTTTCACTGCAACTGCAATTATGCGCATGTGCAATATTTCGTCTGCTTCATTTTCAAACTTCACCAGATTAGAAGCCGCAAATTTTGAGTGTACACATGTCAAGGTCAAGGTCATCCTTCAAGGTCAAAGGTCAAATATACAGGTCAAATTACCAATTTTAACATTGGCCATAACTGTTGCACTAGAACAGGTAGAGACTCCATAATAGGCATGCATATGTACATGTATCTCATCAAGCTGCACATTTTGATGGGCAACATGTAAAAATCAAGGTCATCCATCAGGGTCAAAGCTCAAATATATCGGTCAAAGTAACTTTGGCAATACTTTTTGAACTAGTACAGATAGAGACTTCAAACTTGACATTTACGTTTAGCTGAAGGAGCTGCACATTTTGAATTGCCAAATGAGAAGGTCATGGTCATAAATTAAGGTCAAAGGTCAAATATATTGGTTTGGCAATATCTCTTGAACTAGTACAGATAGAGACTTCAAACTTGACACTTATGTTTAGCTGAAGGAGCTGCACATTTTGAAGGTCAAGATCATTCATTAAGGTCAAAGGTCAAACATATTCAATAGAACAGCATCTATTTATTTATATATAGGCTGCTATAAGAGTCTTTAATAGTAGGAAAGTCTGTGTCAAACAAATCACATGTGTTGATGTGTCATGCAGGTTTTACACTAGATGTTAATGTGTTACCTAGTGTTATGGACATGTATTTCTTGCTAAATGTATGTGTCTGTTGCTAAAAAATGCCATATTTTTTGGAAGACTGTAGCGTAAAAAGCGTAATTGTAGTAACCTTTTAAAACGGCTTGGAGCTTGATCAGATGCCAAGTAACACAGCGTCTGATCAAGCTCAAAGCTGTTATACACTCAGATTGTACCTATTCAAACAACGGAAGTTAAATAAATATATATATAAATATGAAAAGATGTCAAATGATGCAGACGAAAATCTGGCAGATGACAATTGTCAGTCTTTCAAAGGATATAAGCGATTGTGGAAAATCTTATCTATCTGGGTTGTTTATAAGATGTTTATGTGTTATATATTGTTGTTTTATGAATAACCATTGTAAGTTACTCAAGTCTTCAGCCACCCCGAGAAATTACCATAATACAATATTTATCCTTGAAAACTTAACGTATAATAATGAGCTTTTATCATCAGACATTTGGGTAAATTGTGTAGACTCTGATCCTTCAGGAGCAGTCTGATCAGGGTCTACACAACTTTCCAATGCTCTTCTGACCAATAACATAGAGTAATTACAGTATGTTGGTAGCCCTGCATACTATAATTGCTCTAAGTCTGTGGCCACCAAGGCATGGGCAAATAATGTAGACCCTGATCAAACTGCTCCATCAGGATCTACACTATCTGTCCCTCTGATCATTTTTTCTTCAGCACACTGTAATATGGTAAAATTATCTTGTACTATAATGAGAGTAACACAAATTTTTCTCTTAGGTACCTGAAGACTATAATTAAGTAACTAACCCCTAGCCTGCCCTTTAATTGTCTTTTGCTAAAGTAGTTGTCTGCTTCATTTTTAAATGTTGTTGGAATTACTTAAAAATTAGTAAAACTATTTCTTGGTATCAAACAGCTTGGATCCGGATCAGACACCGAGTTACTTGGCGTTTGATCTGGATCCTACCACAGTTGTAAATGGCTGGCTAAGGGTTAAGGTATATGGTAGTCATACATCCTTGTTAAAATTTGAATGATATTAAAGATAGAGCTTGCATACTTGTTAAGCTTGTTGTTATAGTAAAAGATTTTATTAAAGATAGAGCTTGATTACTTGTTAAGCTTGTTGTTATAGTAAAAGATTTTATTAAAGATATTCTTGCATCCTTGTTAAATTTTGAATGATTATTAGATATTTTATTAAAGATAGAGCTTGCACCCTTGTTAAATTTTAAATGGTTGTTAAAGATTTTATTAAAGATTGAGCTTGCACCCTTGTTAAATTTTGAATGGTTATTTTTTTTTAATAAAGATAGAGCTTGCACCCTTGTTAACTAAATTTTGAATGATTGTTAAAGATTTTTATCAAAGATAGAGTTTGCACCCTTGTTAAATTTTGAATGGTTATTGAGGATTTTATTAAAGATAGAGCTTGCACCCTTGTTAAATTTTGAACGATTGTTAAAGATTTTTATTAACGATAGAGCTTGCATCCTTGTTAAAATTTGAATGATTGACCATATACCTGCCAATCACAACATCAATATTGACAACCAGCATTGACCAGGATCAGACATGTGTAACTGGGTGTCAGACTGATCCAGATCCAAGCTGTTTGACTCTCAGACAATAATTTCATCAACTTTCAAGTGAATCAAACAAGATTAAAAAAATAAATAAATGAGAATTTTTGAGGCAATATAAGGGTTAGTTTCCTATGGAGTTAAAAAGAGATTTGCAATTTTTCAACTATGCAAGATTAGTCTTATTTTGTAATTATGGTCTTTTTATTGTATTTGGCTGATCTTAACTGCAGTATCTGTCTGCAGCCATTTGCTGTCTCATTGCTTTTCTAAGAGCTGATATTGTATGCACTCTGGCCAGGAAGGGGTATTTTTTTTCGGACTGGACAATTGTCAACGAGTCAACCATAAGATATGACCAGCCATCATTAGAGGACACTGGGAGCAGACTCCTGAGAAAGTCGTGTTTCCAGTTGAATCTAGGCCTGATTGCATATTATATCTGTTCCTTGCAAAAGCTGTGTGAAAACCATTGCAAGCAAGTACTTGAAGTAGCAGTTAAGCTCTATGCTTCATGTGTTTAAAAAGAACATGAATTTACAAAATGGCGACAAAATTAGAGTTGACTAAGCTTGAATTGACTTAACCAGATTGAAGATAACCAGGCTCGACTGTTTACCCTTTCCTCCACAAAAGTGCCTTAAAGTGCCTCTGCAATTTTCAAATATTGTGAGATATGATGAGCAAATGCTCCATTGCTCTCAATATTTTCAATGCAATTCAAAAATGGCGCTTTTTCCTAGATATTCATCTGTCTCATCTAATTTCTTTCCTTGTGGATAAGTCTAAACAAAATCAGTAAAGGGTTAACCAAAAAGGAGATAACCAGGTGTGACTGTAGATATTAAAACTTTTGAGTGATAAACTGTTGTCTCAATGAGGCAAAAGATTCATTGTTTTCTTCTTGAATTCTTTCTTGTTACAGAAAAAGGTCTTCCCGTCAGTGATGACCTCTGACCTATATGTTTAAGATGTGTCAAGCTGTTCAACACTAAATTACAATATGCAAAATGGAATCTTTCATTACTATATTTTTGCTTCTACAGGAGTCTACACTGGGTTTACACTGTTTGCAAATTTGTGTTGGTCTACGGGGTGGAAAGTGTTAATATACACATGCAGTTTTGAAAAAGATATTGATAAACAGCGTTTTTAATTCTTGAAATTTCATCCATTGAATTTTATAGCATGCAAGAACAGAGAAAGGCTTTTGACACCTGTACAAGATGGTATTGGAAAACATTTTGGAAAATGGAGCATTTTCTTACTATGAGCAAATGCTCCATTTTCCACAGATAATTTCCTGTTCATCATATCCCTTATGGTGCATGCATAAGTAGAATAAGGAATTAAGGGTCAATGAAGTCCTAATATCAGGGTCTGCTCTGGTAATCAAAGTCATAAACCTCAAGTAAAAAGATTTTGTGATAAGTATTCATACATATGCATGCTGGACAACAGATATAGCAAATGGGTCTGTCCTTTGTGAATAGTGCAGACCCAGATCAGTAGGCTCATACAGGAATCATTTTATTAAGGTTGACACTGATTATCTTAAAAAACATATTCTGTAGGTTTGCTGTTTTCATTAAGGGTTTAATTCAATTTTGTTAAAGATTTTATTGGGTTATTACTTAATTACTTACAATTTTGTTAAAATTTTGAATTATTGCAAAATTGTTAAAATCTAAAACTGTGTGTAAATGTGTTGTGAAATAAATGTTACAGATTATTCCCACATTGTTTGTTTGATGTAGTACCCTATATGTAATCAACTTAACCCTTTCCTTTGTAGCAGATGACTTGTGAAAACCTTGAATGAAATGGTGCATTTGCCCAGAATTGTCAAATGCTCCATTTTCCATCATATACTCTCTGTTTAGATAAGTCTAAAATAGCTTTAGGAGGAAAGTGTTAATTTGTTGGTCAGTTTCTCACTAAGCCATAGCTCACTTCTTATGACTGGGACAATTGATAGAGATTGGACCCTGATCATAGTAAGCAAAGTCTCTCGATAGAAATTGAATTAGATGAGTTTTGATACTGGATGGACGAGGGTTATGACTTTTTTGGTTTTTTACCCTTCTCTAAACATGCATCTTTAACTATACTTAAGGAAAAAAGAAACGCAACTATTGTAAATTTGAAATATTGTATGAAGGTGTATACCAGTTTCTTGAAGAATGTGTTTTGACATATTTTATTAAGCAAGCTTTCAAATGATCATTTCTCTTGTCATATAATATTTCTTCATCAACACTTTTCTGGAAACTGACCTTATCCCTGGTTCTCAAAACGTTCAACAAGGATTGAAAAAATAATTAAATACACAGGTTAACCATCATTTTTTAAGCAAAAGTCCACTTTTTTCGATACATTCCGTGCTCTATAGGCTTTGAACTGTTTGTTTGAAATGTGACAACTTTCAGATTACCTCCCATTACATTGAATAAAGAGTATTCTTTGGATGACATTCTTCGAAACATGTCAGTCAATTTTAAACATGTTTTGCTTTAACTTCATTAACACCAGCATTGCCTTTGTAATTTTGGCCTTCAATCGATTTTTAACCCACTGATTTAGACTACATATTTCCTCAAAGTAAGGCTATGTTTAAACTATGGGATTTGAGTTGCGTTTCTTTTTTCTATTAGTATATTTTGCTGCCAATGTTGCCAAATGGAACCATTGCAATAGTGTCCCAGTCCCAGATCAGCCCCCGCCATTCCAAGTTCGTCTGATCAGGGAATGTCTGGCAGAGGCAGCCAGAGGCAACATGAGATGTGCAAGATGTATATTTCATACTTTTATACAATGCCCAGTCTTCATGTGATAAGACTACAAGGGTATTTAACCCTTTTGAAGCTGAATTTTCAAATAGACTGTTTCAATTTTCAAATATGACTAGAACTGTTGGCATACCGTACTGATTAACGCTTTAAGTGCAGAAAACGAGTTTATTAATCATTTGCAAACAATGTAGATCCAGAAGGAGGAGGAGCCCTCTGATCAGGGGGCTACACTGTTTACCATGTGTTAATATTAATAGGAGAACATCTCCAAGATGTCAATATAAACTAGTCGTATTTCAAAATTGTAATATTTCATTTGAAAATTCAGCATTAAAAGGGTTAGATATGGCATACACAACTCTTGGGAAACCACATGATGTGCTATGTAAAGCTCATCATGCAGTTTTTATATGTTTTGATCCGGTTCACATGCCATGTCCCCGGTCCAGCTGTCACAACATCTCGAGTCGAGATTGTGCTCAAACTGAAATTTTCAAACTTGGATATTGACCTCAATCTTATTGCTACTGCACTGAAATTTTGACTGCCAGTGAAACATGGAATGTTTCACCAGCAGTCATCGTTTTAATGCAGTGGCCATAATATAGAATGAGATCCAATGTTGAAATTTTGAGTTTGAGCACAATCACGACTCGAGTCGTATGGTGAAAGTAAGGCCTGTATAGCTTAATCCTTTATTCCATAGATACGCCTGATGAAGCGTCAAAGGGCATCTCCATGCTTACTAATCAAATAGCCAGCAAAGAGTTCATCAAATGCAAGAGCAGGGTGTGACCATAACTGGACCATGAACAGTCCAGGGTCTGGGCGCAGATTCACCTTTTGCGTGCTTTTTGACATGGTGTTTCATTGGGATCCAAGCTGTTTAACATTCTAGAACTATGGTTTTAGAGAATACTTGAAAAATCTGGATTTTTAGGAAAAATCCGGAGAAATGGTCAGCATGCAAGAGGAGTAACTGTTGGTCTCACACAATTATCGGAACACACTTGGTGCAATTTGGAGAGCCACCTGCACAACTTTTCTTGATCACCAAATAATGCTATGAAAATGACAATTGTCCTGAAGAGCAGACTCTCATGATTGGTCACAACAATGTCTGGTAGCCAAAAAAGGAGCTTGTGTTTTTCTTCTGATATTTTTTTAATATCATTTTGGAGATTTAACAAATTTGTCGTATGTTTTGACCACATGTAACAATTGGCTTGACAAGTGGTCACAACATAGGTTTTCATTAGAAGTTAAAGAAGGAACATTACAGGCCACACCACTATCTCTGCTGATGAAAGAATGTAAAACAGCAACTCTATTGTTTAACCCTTTCCTCTATAGGCCGTCAACGACCCTTGAATGATCAAAGATTAGGGCTAGTCCACCTGTAGACTGTTTTAGGTAAATCCACGTATAGCGCATGCTTTTTTCATGGGGAACAATAGGTACAAAATATGTCTGACCGGTATGTTAAAAATGCTGGTTTACCTCAACATGGACCAACCCTAATCTTTGATCATTCAAGGGTCGTTGGCAGCCTATACATGCGATTTTAACCCTTAGCCTGCAAAAAAAATAATTGTCTGCTGAAAATGTCGTCTGTTTCATTTTTAGATATCGTCCGATTTTCTTAAAATTTAGTGAACCTATTGCCTGAGTGTCTAACAGCTTGGATCCAATTCAGACGCTATGTTACTTGGCGTCTGATCTGGATCCAAGCTGTTTAAATAATCTCCTTAGTCGCAAATAGCAGGCTAAGGGTTAAGATGTATCCACAGGATATTATCTTTTGAAATTTTAAAAAGAAAGTATATCTACCAGTAGGCAAAGGGAAAATATCATTTAGGGATTTGAAAACATAAGAAGCAAATGCTTCATTTCCTACAATGTTTTCAATATAACAGTTAGCAAATGACCCTTTTCCACAATACTTTCAAAACAATTCAAATTTGACATTTTCTTTTTGCCAAGATATTCAACATCTTTGTCATGTTATTCCTGTAAAGTCTAAAAATGTATATGGCATAAAGAGGTTTGATGTTCCAATGATCAAAACAAAACAAAGCAAAACAGTGTATTTTTTATATCTTTTAATTTTATTACAATGAAAAGTGCAGTTCTGATTAAATTTCCCGTTTTATTTTATTACAAACAGAAGCACTGGAGTTACCCAAAATATGCCCGTCATTGCACGCTTAATGATAAGAAAGCTATGAAATTTGGTTGGAATATGTCAAGTAGATGTAAAGTTTTCTCCCCAAAATTGCAGTTTGTCATGAATGAAGTCCATAAAAAAGGAATAACTTAAGGAAAATCAGCAGACTGGAACTAAAAGAAATTATCATCTACCCTGTTTCATATAGACTAGAAAATGTGTACTTCGGACACACATGCCCCCACTTCTGCTTCACAAAATATAGGCCCATAACTCCGTAAATATTAATTTTCGGAGGATGAAAAAATCCAGGTGCACAATTTCACACCCTGAATAATATATATATGGAGTTTCAAGTCTGTAGTACAAACGCTTTTCGAGTTATGCGAGACACAAACTTTTCGGGGAGGACGGAGGGATGGACAAAGGCAAATCTATATGCCCCCCTCTTTTAGTGGTGGGGGCATACAAATTATTATAGAAATTGGTTGGAATATGGCGATTAGAACTATAATTGTCTTCAGGAATAAAACTAATTCACAATGTCCTAAATAATTATATTTACGTTTATTTTCCAACAATATTTAGAAAAATATCCACATTATTGCTTTCATTTTGCGTACCGGGTCGCGGATCGCGGACCCGGTATTTTCCCCAACAAGACAGGGGAGGCTACTGCAACGGCATCGGGAAAGAGTGAAGACGGCAGGACAAACAAATTACAATTTTGCATAATGGCTGAGGACGACGAAAAAGGATATAGATGGGAAACGGAATACGAGAAAACATGGTATAGTTTTATACAATAGCCATAATGTCATGTGTTGTTATATTTTATGTAACATAAAATAGGCGGGTATTTGAGACAAATACTACGTCGCCCCACTACAGCATCGTACTTTTCCTTCTTTTACTGTTAAAAATGTCGGTCTGCAGTACGAATGCAAGGGGTAATACAAGTCCAAGCTACATAAAAGCATGGATAAACAATGCTTTTTTGACAAAGGTTCAATATTTGTTCTTATCTGTAAAAAACTGTGGCCGATAAGGACTCTTTTAGTTAACCCATAATCCGAGCCTTCTCTGTCCCTAAACCAGCCCTATTTATGATTTTGATATTTCATGTTGCTGGTTAGGGTCAGTGGAACTCCTAAAGTAAAAACACTCGGAGTTACTCTGACCCTAACCAGCAACATGAAATGATCAAAAATCGTAAAAAGGGCTGGTTTAGGGACGGAGAAGACTCGAATTATCGAGCCCAGTGACTCTCTTTCCATGCTTTAATCACTGACTACTACACCATGCGTTCCAGTACTCACTTATTAAATATCACTGAGTAACTTGTTCTCAGTCTGTTACATCAGAAAACAGTTTGACTCATTAGAATAGTCACTTCAAGACGGTTGTAACCAGTGGTCACACCATAGAGTTAAGTGAAGAATAAGGATGTTGTTGTTGTTTGATGTTTATATGTGTACAGGGGTGTAAAATTTCACTCGCCTGCTCGCCCTGCCAAGAAAAAAACTGAATAAGGGCGAGTGAGTTGCCTTCTATGTCGTTATTGCAGGGCCATTGGTTTTTAAATCTGCCTATATGCAGGGCGAGTTCCCTTTTTCAGAATGTTACACCCCTGTGTGTAGCCACTAGCCAGGGCCATATGTTAGGTCTGAAGACCTGACCCATTATCGCACCACGAAATGAGGATTTCAGCATCTCAACCCTTTACTCTTATTATAGATACTCATTTTGACTCGTTAGCAGATGACTATTGAAAAAAATGTGTAAAATAATGAGCAAATGCTCACTTTCCTATAATGTTTTTAAAACAATTTGTTTTGATATTCCTTCTTTTCATCCGATCCTTTCCTTCTGGACAAGTGTGAAAATAGCACACAGAGTAAATTGTTTAATATGCAGGTTATCTGGAGCCCTTCAAGGCTGCAAGTATAAGGGACTGGTCATCTTATGCTGGACATTTCCATCATTTTCAATGATCATCCATTACAGAGGCGCTGAAAGGTGCTTCTGTTCAGGAAAGGGTTAAAACCTTATAGTGTGGTACTAGAATGCAAAGAACTTGTAAAGAATGAATTATTTGGCTTTGAAGATTGCATTTTACAGTTTTGAAAGTTTGTTTTTGCAGGGAAGCATTACAAGAAGATGCCGAAGGTTCTCTTCAGGCCAGCATCGACGACATGGTACACAAGGCCAAGCGGCGCAAGTTGCTGGAAAAAATAGGCAATGTCAGGCTAGGCATGGTAGGTATGAGGCAAAGTGCTATTCAAGAACAAACGTACAACATATTCCCCCCTGGAAATTATTTTTCCAATTCTCACCAAACTTTACACACATGTTTGTGACCCTAATATCTTGATCAAGTTTGACAGCCATGTAAATCACATAAGTCATTTCAGAGTTACGGCCATTTTTGTGAAAATATGGCATTTTTGACAAAGCAGAAGAGGGGGCATCTGTGTCCTATGGACACAATTTCTAGTTTCCTGACTGTGATGATAATTGCTGGAATCTATATTAGATGATGAGTAACTCGGAATCTGATCTAGATCACAGCTGTTTGAAACATCAATGAAATAAAGAAAAAAGTAAAATAGACAATGTTTAATAAACCCAGACAGTAATAGGAGGAGATGACTGTTTATGACAATTTTAGCAGTAGGTTATGGGTTAAAGTAAATTCAGATGTTAACATACTTGTTGAAGCAACAGCATACTCGACTTTCCAGTAGACCAAAATGCTTTGCGGCATAGTGAAGAATTAGCATTTTAATACGCTCAATATCTGGGCTCTTTAGAAATTAGAATTAGCATTTTAATACGCTCAATATCTGGGGCTCTTTAGAAATAAGAATTAGCATTTTAATAGGCTCAATATCTGGGGCTCTGTAGAAATAAGAATTAGCATTTTAATACGCTCAATATCTTGGGCTCTGTAGATAGAAGAATTAGCATTTTAATACGCTCAATGTCTGGGGCTCTTTAGAAATAAGAATTAGCATTTTAATATGCTCAATATCTGGGGCTCTGTAGATATAAGAATTAGCATTTTAATATGCTCAATATCTGGGGCTCTGTAGATATAAGAATTAGCATTTTAATACACTCAATATCTGGAGCTCTGTAGATATAAGAATTAGCATTTTAGTATGCTCAATATCTGGGGCTCTGTAGATAGAAGAATTAGCATTTTAGTATGCCCAATATCGCGGGCTCTGTAGATATTAGAATAAGCATTTTAATACGCTCAATATCTGGGGCTCTGAAACAAAATGATGAAAAAATGTGGAGGAGAGCAATCACCCTAATTTCCAGAATGTGGGGCCTGATCTGGATCTACGCTGTTTTCTACTCATTTTCTATATATCAACTAATCTCAGATTGCATGCAAGTATCATGTTAAAAAATGCTAGCTCCATATTTTATCATATGTTGTGACACTGTCTGACATGAAAAGGTTGAGGCTGTTGAGGACAATTCTAACAAGTGGTCACACCATAGGGTTTGGTGAAGAAATATAGAAAATGTGTCCAGTATGTATCATTTATGCATGCCTATCATGTAGCCCTGTAAAATGTAGTTTTGCACCAAGCCATTGAGTTATACTTACTTTCTAGTGGAAGATTCATAAGATATATTTTTTCAGATCCCCGTATCAGCTGTACCCATCCTGTGTACTGGAAGTTGTTACTGTGCCTTCCAGAGACAGATGTCACCGCAGAAAGCCGGGAGAATACAATCAATCTTCGTCTCTGTGACTGGCTAATGGCAAAATTCTCAAAGGGAAAAACACCTCCAAGTGGTGAAAGCACCAAGGTAAATCCAAATAAACATAAGATTTTTCAGTTTTTGTAGTCATAGTTATATAAAATAAAAATATGCAATGACAGTGGGGCAATATGCTGTTTAACTTAATACTCCATAGAGATGCTCTCTTGTGTGCCTCTGTAGCAAATGAACTTTGAAAACATCAATATGAGCAAATGCTCCATTTTCCACAACCTTTTTAAAATTAATTAACTCCATTAGATTTTCTTCCTCTTCATCATGTGCAGAATTGCATCCAGCAGTGAAGGGGATTACTTTTGAAGCTGAGCTTTTGATGTCAACTATGGATATATCTCATAGTTCTAATGCCACAGCACTTAAATTTGACTGCCTGTGAATTTTGTTTTAGTTTTTAGTGTATCCACCCTTAATTCTATTGCCACTGCCCTAACAATTGAATACAGTTGACAATAGCCGTATTCGACTGGCAATTTTTGTTGACAACGAAAAAGGGGCAGAGTTAACGAAATGTCAACGCTGATATGTTTTGTTCGACAACGCGTTGTCATTGGAAAAAAGTCGAGTCCCAATCGAATAGAAAAGTTCACAACAAACCAAACAATCGCGACGAAAGCCGCCAGTTGAATACAGCCATTGGTAATTTGATTTGAAAATGATCAAACGAACCAAGCCAGTAGAGCATAGGCCCTCATGGGCCTCTTGTTTCAGTTTCCTTTCCTTTTAGGTTTTCTTCCTCTTCATCATGTGCAGAATTGCTTACAGCAGTGAAGGGGGTAACTTTTCAAGCTGAGCTTTGGATGTCAACTATGGATTTATCTCATAGTTCTAATGTTACAGCACTTAAATTTGACTGCCAGTGAAATTTGTTTCAGTGTATCCGCCCTTAATTCTATGCCACTGCAATATAACAATTGAACACAGTTGACAATGGTAATGCAATCAAGGTTGATATCTGTAAATGAAAATTTGAGATTGAGTAAAAGCTTAGTTTGAGAAGTTTAGTGAAAGGCGGCCCTTGTCCCATGGTATTGATTTATTATTTCGTAGAGTAAAGTCATCAGCCTGTACAAATCCAAACTGCCCTCGGATACCAGCATCACCAGCCACAAGCAATCCACCATGGGAGTGTGTATCAGGACGGTGACTGGTACCCTGGATATGGAGGATGTAGGGGAAGTGGAGGAGGAGAGACATCTGCTGGGAACCAGTGGACTTATTTTTGTCCTTCCTGCAGGAGCTCCCATCAATGACACAAAATCAGTAAGTACAACACGGGGATCGATGAAGTACAGTCAAACCTGTGTTAAGCAGCCACTCAAAAAAAACAAGGAATGTGTGGTCTTGTAGACATTTGGTCACTTAATGCAAATCGAAAGTAAAGCAGAAAGCTCTCAAAAGAGCTTTCTGCATTACTTTAATTTTGCATTAAGTGACCACCTGACTTTAATGGTCGCTTTTTTTTGATGGCCTCTAAAGACAGGTTTGACTGTATTTTGATACTGGTCTATGGGGGAGGAATAGATAATCACTGCTGTTCCTACCTGTTACTATGGCCACGATATCTACGATCTTGTTCTAAAAAGATGTAAGTGCCATTTTGCCAAAATGGCTCTTACATCTTTAAGAACAAGACTGACGATATGCACTAGAGAGGATTTTTAATTAACCTTCTAGTTCGTGAAATATTTATGTTGAGAACTCTGCCCCTTGGAATAGTAAACTAATATTGCATTACATTTAAAATGTAGATAAACCAATCAATTAACATGGCAGACAGGGAACACTCAGGCCCCAACAGATCAAAAAGACCAACAGTCTGAATTGTCACATCAGTCGGCAAAGAATTTGATTGAGAAATTAGGATTTAAGCCTTTTGGATACGAACCTTATCTTTAACCATGCTTAATTTAGTACCACGTGCCAGAATGTTTTGATGGACCCTGTGGCCATTACAGTAAAAGTCCTAAAATGCGGCTCCTTGAAATAACCCATAATTACGTACAGCCTTAGAGACAGATGGTAGTTTCTTGCAGGTCAAATGTAATGTAGTAAGCTTCATTACTTTTGATCTACATGAAGCTACCACCTGTCATAAGGGACCTCCATGCTTCTTCATTATGTGACTGTATAAGAGAGATTTTACTGTATATTGCTTGTATTTGCAGTCATACTGGAAAAAACACTGCGAACGTCTGCAAAGAATACTGGAAGTGAAGCCAATGTACCAGGACCTACCATTGGTCATCATTATCCCAGTGCCAGCCAATGAAACGGATTCTTACATACAAGTGTCTAGATGTATGGGAGTAAGGGACTTGATAGAGAAGGACTTTGTGTGTGATGTTGAGGTGGTTCTGCTCGAAACTGATAGCCAACACATCCACGGTATAAATGTTACAGATCCAACAAAAAGCGAAAGGGTGAGTATGAGTATGTTCTCTTACTTTCATTCAACACTGTACTCCATATGCTCTTTTTAGACTTATCCACAATGAAAGTTTATTATGAATAGGAAGATTACCTAGGGAAAGGGAAATATGAAGTTTGAATTGCTTTGAAAACATTGTGGAAAATGGTTTTTCACGTAACTGACCGTCTGACGATTACATAAACCCATTGCATAAATATCGTACGACACTCTAGTCAAATAACATAAATATTTAAATTAAACTTGAATCAGGTCGATAAACAGGCTCAATCTCCTTGCAATGTACCATCTGCTGACATTGCGTATGACGTCGTTGTGTTCATGGCGTTGTTATGACATCACGTTCTTATTCCCGCTTTTTACGACAAAAACCAATACGTAGGACATTTTGTCTAGTGTGTATAACTGAATATTTCGAAAATCCTCTTTATGTGATAAATAGAATCTTACTTTCGTGTTTATTCCATATCATTTTTATGAAACGAGTTGACTAAAAAGCATATGACACGAGCCTTGGTGAGTGTCATATGGTTTT